>VWZK01012142.1:68484-100208 GCA_013396935.1 Baryphthengus martii
CCTCTCTCCCTCCTCTAGCACTTTATTGAGAGTATCTTCCTCTGAGCTGAAACCAGAAGAGAGCCCAGTCTCTGGTATTTGCAAGGGCTCCTTGGGGCCCTGGAGCACTGAGTCCATTTCACAGGCAGCTTCTCTAAAGGCTCCTCAGCAGTTGCTGCAGCCCTTCGCTCCTATACCAGTCTTCCTTTACCATAGAAAACACTGCTCTCCCACCCTCCTCCTTCCACCCTGTCCTGCCTTTGCAGCCAGAGAAGCAAACTCCTAGGACTCTTACCCCAAGGTCCCACTTGAAGCAAAATTCCCCAACCAGGAGGCTCCCTTGGAGATGCCTGGCCTGGAGGGCAGCCCTGCAGGTACCAGCACTCAGAAGATGTGCATCATGATGAAGAGGCAGGCTGAGAACATCGTACGCCAGTCCCATCTTTGACTTGTGTCCTACGTGCACACCATGGAGGCTCGTGTCCTTGTGGGTGGGTTTTCTGCTGTCAGGAAATGGAGCGAGAGCTCAGGCACCCAACTTCTGGGTCCACCATGGACTTTAAGAAAGCAGCTGGGGTCTGTCAAGAGCAAAAGCAGCTGTGTTTCCTTCCTCCAGTTTGACCTGGTGTGCGACAGGAAGAACCTGAACGACATCTCCCAGTCTGTCTACATGGCTGGGCTCCTGCTAGGAGCCATAATCTTTGGGCCACTGAGTGACAGGTGAGGAAACACAGACACCTTCCCAGAGATACTGCCCAGCACCCAGGGACAGCCCAGCTGAGAGTTCAGGATATCCATGCACAGAGCATGAAACACTCCCTCCACAGTATCTGATCCCCTTGCTGGAGCAAGGGCTTCTGGGGCCACCTGACATGTCTGTAGATATTTGAGGGTTGAAAAGAGAGGGTAGCAGATACAGTCTTATGGGGTATCCTTCAGGAATCACAAGTTTAGCCCCAATTGGTGTCTCAGCTCCCCAACGGTGTCCTCAGGAACCCCAGAAACCTACATTTGGGCAAAGAACTGGACTCACCTTCAGCTGTGTTAACCAAACCACGTGGCCCTTCTTCCTGTGGCTCTACTCCACTCAATGGTGAGCCAAACCAAAGTCTTCAGTTCCCTAGAGACGCAATCACACAGGGAACACGGAAGGGGGAAAGGCACAACATGTGCACAGGCTGCCTCAGAGGGGAACTAGCACTGCTGTCCATTGCAGTCTGATCCCCACTGCTCTCAGGAGAGGGGACACAGGGGCCCTTCAAGGGCTGGTTCCTTCTGTAGCATCTCCTTTTGCCTTTACTGGCACCGCAATGGGTGAAAAGTGGAGATGCTGCTTTTCCTTGCAGGTCGCTTCCTGGGGTGTATAGAGGAGCTTTGTTCACACGGATGTCAAATCTCTGCTGGTGTGAATGGTTCTCAAATCACTCTGTATTCCACATGGGCTCTTCCCCATGGGGTTTCTCCAGAGATCAACTGTGTCTTCCCTCTTCCCCCACAGGTTAGGCCGTCGTCCAGCCTTTCTGCTCTCCATCTCCCTCCATGGTTTGTTCGGTTTAGGAACTGCCTTTGTGCCCCATTTCTATGTGTACATNGTCTGAGGGTGTACAAGGAATTGGGAGAAGGACACAGCTAGGACAGCTGACCCCAACTGTCCAAAGAGATATCCCACACCATATGACGTCACGCTCAGCAATAAAAAGCTGGAGGAAGAAGACATCGACATGATTGCCAGCCATCTCTCCTGGTCCAGACAAGAATGTTTTTCTCCTTCTCTTTCCTATAGTCTCCAAGATGGGTCATATATCCATTAATTTATTAATGACAGCAGCAAATTTACTCTGTTTGCTTCACCACTCTTAGGAAAATCAGCCCTCATTTGCAGAGTCACAATGTCATATCTCAGAGGAACGCCTTGCGCTGCAGCGCAGTTGCCTTCAGGAGGCCTGGGGAGATTCTCCATGCTGGGACAAGAGGAGCTGTCCCCACCCCTGGAGTGGCAATGTCCTGGCACCTTTGTGCTGATACCAGGACAGGAAAGGAATGCCTAGTGGCAAAGTACACCCTGGAAGATGGTGATATGGCATTGGGCTGATACATGTGCTCGTTTTATCACGAATGATCAGGGGTTTAGTGCTCCCATAGTTTAAACATTAATATTTGCCTATTTAAGCGGCGTGTCCTGGTGCAGCCTGCTTGTAGACATAGCCACCATGGTTGAGTTTGGAGATTTAGTAAATGCTCTGGGAGAATTTGGGGTGTATCAGAAATTACTGTTACTGATCATCTCCTTGCCGCAAGCTCTTATTCCTTTCCAAATGATTGGCCAAGTGTTCATGGTTGTGGATGTACCTCATCACTGCGACACTAGCTGGATCCGTGCCATTGGCCCCAACCTGACAGAGGAAGAGCAGCTGAACCTCACCCTGCCCCGGGATGCGGACGGCGAGTACGAGCAGTGCATCATGTACTCGCCGGTGGACTGGGACCTCGACTCCATCGTGGTGTACGGCCTGAATGCCACGGAGAAGTGCCGCAGTGGCTGGGTGTACCCTACAGCACAGCCGCCGTCCCTGCTGACTGAGGTCTGTAAGGTCCTTTTGACAGGTCAGGGAAATGGCAGGGAAGGGATGGGCATATCCCGTCCTGTAGCTTGCTAAGCCAATGCCAGCTGGAGTGCAGTCAGGCTGGGATTGACACCAGGCACTGGAGGACCTTGACCCCATCACACAGAATGTAGCTGTAATCCTTGGGAGGCTGTTGCAGCAAGACCATGATGTAGATACCCAGGGAGGGGCACAGGCAGAGTCAGTGGGGGTGTGAGTCCTGCACATGCTCTGTTCACCATCCCTCCCCTATCCAGTATCCGTGCCCTTGAACCCATGATCTATCTTGCCTGGAGGAAGGAACTCTTTGGGTCTCCCTGCCACAGTTTTCTTTGCTCTCCAGCCTGCTTCTCCTCACATTTTCTCTGTGAAAGACATTGACCTTCCAAGGGGTTGTCATTGACATTTATGGGGCCGTCAGAGACCTTCAGGGCTGCAACAAGACATCCCATGGGTCATGCAGTTGAGCACAGCCTCTATCTGTCCATGTCCTCAACTTCTCCCTCTCCGGACCTCTGTTCCTCTCTCACCTTACCTCATTCCTCTTCTTCTTCTTCCTTCTCTCCCTCCTCTCCCTTCCTCCCTCCCTCCCTCCNACAGGTGAGGAAACACAGACACCTTCCCAGAGATACTGCCCAGCACCCAGGGACAGCCCAGCTGAGAGTTCAGGATATCCATGCACAGAGCATGAAACACTCCCTCCACAGTATCTGATCCCCTTGCTGGAGCAAGGGCTTCTGGGGCCACCTGACATGTCTGTAGATATTTGAGGGTTGAAAAGAGAGGGTAGCAGATACAGTCTTATGGGGTATCCTTCAGGAATCACAAGTTTAGCCCCAATTGGTGTCTCAGCTCCCCAACGGTGTCCTCAGGAACCCCAGAAACCTACATTTGGGCAAAGAACTGGACTCACCTTCAGCTGTGTTAACCAAACCACGTGGCCCTTCTTCCTGTGGCTCTACTCCACTCAATGGTGAGCCAAACCAAAGTCTTCAGTTCCCTAGAGACGCAATCACACAGGGAACACGGAAGGGGGAAAGGCACAACATGTGCACAGGCTGCCTCAGAGGGGAACTAGCACTGCTGTCCATTGCAGTCTGATCCCCACTGCTCTCAGGAGAGGGGACACAGGGGCCCTTCAAGGGCTGGTTCCTTCTGTAGCATCTCCTTTTGCCTTTACTGGCACCGCAATGGGTGAAAAGTGGAGATGCTGCTTTTCCTTGCAGGTCGCTTCCTGGGGTGTATAGAGGAGCTTTGTTCACACGGATGTCAAATCTCTGCTGGTGTGAATGGTTCTCAAATCACTCTGTATTCCACATGGGCTCTTCCCCATGGGGTTTCTCCAGAGATCAACTGTGTCTTCCCTCTTCCCCCACAGGTTAGGCCGTCGTCCAGCCTTTCTGCTCTCCATCTCCCTCCATGGTTTGTTCGGTTTAGGAACTGCCTTTGTGCCCCATTTCTATGTGTACATGGCCTTCAGATGTGTTGCAGGAGCTTCTGTGTCAGGACTTCTGATTACTGCCCTGACCTTGGGTGAGTAAGGTATCCTTGCCTTGAGGCAGGCAGATGTGGCCTCACAGGAGTCAATAAAAGCATGACTCTAAACCTTTTATCTTCTTCTCAGGTACGGAATGGGTTGGTATCTCCCACCGGCCAAAGGCAGTGCTTATCACCCACTGCTGTTCCGCCATTGGGCAGATGATTTTAGCTGGAGTGAGTTACGGTATTCGCAACTGGAGGTTGCTGGAGATTGCAGGATCTGCTCCAATGTTTGCCCTTTTCTTCTACTTCTGGTAAGCAGAAGTGAGGCAGAAATTCTTGATGACATGACAGCAGTGGGTGTGAGGGGGGCAGTGAGGAGGTAGCAGCTCAGGAGCAGGCTGCATCTTTCCCAATAGAGTGCAGATGCTAGACGCACTTCTGAAGAGTTCACCACAGCTCCCTGGGGCACTGGAACTCAGAGAGCAGCAGATGCTTTGCTTCACATCTTCAAACGCGGCCTTTGGGGACTAAATGTAGGTCTGGAAAACTTGACCTGAGGAGACATTCGGACCCCGCCGTCGCATGTGATGCCTATTGCTTGCTGGACATGGTCAGAGGGAGATGGGCCGTGAGAAAACTCAGCAGGTCACAGCATCAGTATCTGCTGATTTCATCTCCTTGGCAGGGTGCTACCAGAATCACCTCGGTGGCTGGTGACAAAAGGCAGACTAGAAGAAGCCAAGAAGGTCCTTCAGAAGGCAGCATCCATCAACAAGCGCACCATCCCACCAGAACTCTTTGAGCAGGTACCTGTCATGGCACGGGGAACTGCTTGGTGTCTTCACAGACTTTCCTCTGTGTTTGGCTCTGTAGCAGCCGCTGTTGCCGAGGTCATCTGATAAACATCATTCCAGGCCCATGGGGGATGATTTGGGGATTGTCTGTGGGTGACTCCAGCTTCATCTGTGTTGTACAGAGACAAGGTCAGGGAAGAGGCACAGCTTCTGTTGAGCCTCAGCCTGGACCTTTCTGGAGTCCACCTTGGCATATGGAAAGGACTCAAATGCTTCCCTGGCTTGTCTCCTGTGAGGATTGCAGGAGTGCTGAGGAGGAGCACGACGGCTCTCTTCAGGCTGTGGCTTTCCATGCAGCAGTGACTGAAGGGGGATTAACCTCCTTGCCCACCTCAAAGTCCCTACTTGGAGGCAATGTTCATCCCTAGGAACCTCTCAATCACCCAACTAGTGTGTCGGGCACCCAGAGCACAGGCACAGGAGCCTAGCCCCTCTGGGCTGCCCTCCCTGTCCCCCAGAGCAGACTGGGGTCACAAGCTCATCCCACTGAGGCTTCCCTTTGACTGCAGGTGGGCAAAGAGCTAGGCAGGGATTTCCTTTGTCTGGTTTGACTCTTTGGCTTTCTGCATTTTGAAGTTGAAGCTTGAGAAACAGACCAAGTCTGGAAGTTTTCTGGATCTCTTTCGGAAGAAGCATCTCCGGAAGGTGACTTTAATCATGTCGTGTGCCTGGTAAGATATCCCCTGGTCCCCTCTTTTCAATGTTCTAGGTAAAGAGAAGAGATTGTGGGTTGAAAAGAGCTGTGAATTCACATCATGTGATTTTTGGGGTCATGTTTATGTCTAGATGTTCCTCAGCTATCTCTCTGCCTCTCCATACTGGACCAGATCTACCTTGTCAGGGTATCGGGAGAAGCTGATTATTCAAGATGCTGTGGATTTTGTGAGAAAGGCTGGAGTAATCCCAGCTTTTGGCAGTCTCTGGGTGTTGGGATACTTTTGTCCCTACCTAGAAGTTCTGTGTCCAGTCTAAAAGTTGCTGACCATATGGTGATCCATACTGCTCTATCTTGTGTAACTACATCCCACAGAATTGTCTAGGGTGGTGACTAGGAGCAAAACAGAGATTGCTGGGCATTTAAATAAGTTGAATGTAGTCTAATCTCCCTGATTTTTGAGGATAACCCCCTGGAAAGTCCATCTGGTTACATGTTATATTTTGATTTACTTGAATTTCAGGTTTGCAGACAGCCTTGTCTACTACGGGCTGAGCCTTAGTGTGACAAATTTTGGTCTGGACATCTACCTGACACAGCTTGCTTTCGGGACAGTGGAGTTACCAGCTCGATTGTCCTGCATTTTCCTGCTGCAGTGGTTTGGGAGGAAGAAAGTCCAGGCTGTTCTCCTGCTGCTGTCAGGCGTGATATGTCTTATCATCACTGGCATCCCTGAAGGTGAACAACCTCTTCCCAAGCTGAGAGCACAGCTGGACAGAGGTCTAACCACCTCTATCCTGGTTCAGACCCATCATCCCAGCCTCACTGACCACAGACCCACACTCATTCCCAGGGGCTGAGCTGCTTCGAGTCCCACAGACCAAGGGGCTGTGCTCCCATTGGGCTTCCTTCCTCTCTATGTGACGTTCTTCTCCTTCAGAGCTGTGCCTCTTCCTTCCACACCTCCTGGCCCTGGGCAAGCAGTGTCCATTTTAAACCTCATCACCCACTAGACACCATCACCTACATGGACTAGACAGCAGCAGCTCCTCTCAGAAGGGTGTCGCAGAAGAGGTGTTCTCTTTCTTTAGAGAAACAGGAAAAGCAAATGCTCCCCCTCCACACCAAATCTGTTTCTACCTGCACCTTGTCACAGTCTGTACCCTCATCCCTGCTCTGCTAGTGCTGAGATTAAGGCTGAAGGAAGGAGAGGGGCTGCACGATGCTTTCAAGCTCATGGCTGTGAAATTTCAAACCAAGCGCTCACCAAAGACCTGTGGTGGGTCACTCCAGTTGACAGTTTCGGAAATGCCCAGGCCCTCAGAAGAAATCTGGGTTCTCTTTGCCAGTTGTCCAGAGGACATTTTCCAGGAAAGGCTGTGCTAAGATTGATTTGCAACAGCTTAGGTGGAAGATTTCTTTGTTAAGTTTGTTAGAAAGTGCTGTTCCAAAAAATCCTGCTGCAGAGACCATTGTTCCCAATTGAACCTTTTCCATGGAGGTCACAGCAGTGGTCTCTCCTCCTCCCCTCAGACCAGCCCATGGCAACCACTGTCCTGGCCATCATCGGCAAGTTTACGTCCACGGCCTCCTTCTCCACCTCCTACGTCTACTCTGCAGAGCTCTTCCCCACAGTCATCAGGTGACGTCTCCCCAGGCATCGGAGGTTCCCTCTGCTGTGGCTGGTGGCAGTGGTGGGGCAAGAGCCCAGTTGTCCCCATGGCCACTCAGTCCCGTGGTGGCCCAAGGGATGCTGAGCCCTGCCTACACCTCCCATTGCCCCTCACTCCCCAGGCAGACTGCCGTCGGGCTGTGCTCGATGTTGGCACGGGTGGCGGGGATCATGGCTCCGCTGATCCGTCTCCTGGGCGAGCACCACCGGGCCATCCCCATGGCCATCTATGGCAGTCCTCCAGTGCTGATTGGGCTGCTCTGCTTCCTACTGCCTGAGACCCGCGACACTGACCTTGCAGACGACACGGGGGCATCAGCCTCCCAGCCAAGGTGGGTACATGGAGCTTTGAAGTTAGTGCAAAATAAATACAAAGCGGCAAAGAGAAATATATTTAGAAACCAGTATGGGAACAATATAATCTCTTCTTCTTTCCTTCTTGTCTTCAGCAGCAAGACACTGGAAAATTTGTCCAAGAATGACACCAAAGAGGATGGAGTAGACTTGGAGAATGATGTCTTCAGAAGCTCGGAGAGCGAGTAATGAATAGACAGGCATATACTAAAGGTCTGGTTTGATCTAGTCTTTCATAATGCAGAACAATGAGGCACTGATGTCTGGTCTTTCACATGATCAACAAAATACTCGTGGTCAGAGAAAGACAAGATGTGGATCATTCTGTTTTGGAGAAGATGCGCTTGGAACTGCTCCTGACACCCAATCTGTTGTGCCTGGCTGTGCGAGTTCCCTCCTGACGTGTTTCCCAGTCCTTCGCAAACTGGTACCCGTGGAACCATCCCTGTCGTGTTTTACAGCAATAAAGAATCGCCAGTAGAGTGGGAGTACTGGGCAAGCGAGCGCTGGGCTCTGTCCCTCCTGCACTAACCGCTTGGGTCGTCGGCCTTCTCCTTGGCCCGAGCCTCCACGTTTCATCAGGATGTCACTGAAACCCCGTCACACACGTATTTAGCTTTTATTTCTATGTGGTGTTGAATTTGAGTTTCTACACGAATAGTATAAATTATACTCTGAGTTTGATAAGAGACACTTGTAATGCAATATGTGAATAATAAATGGTGTTGATTTCTTTTTTCCCCTACTGTTTCACAGTTGGCCTTTGTAACTGCGATTTGCTCTGGAGTGTTTTCTACACAGAAATTGTGAGTCTATAATTTAACACGCAGATGGGAATGCTCTTGGTTTCCATCAGCACAAACAATGAAGAAACAGAGTGTTAAAGCAGAATGACTGGGTTCAATTAGGACTTTTTTTCCTCTCCAAGTCTCCTAATTAACACTTTCTGTTTATTTCTTCTACCAGCAGCTGTGAAAGTTCTCCTGAATTGTGTGGTGTACTCTGCAATTGTAGCAGTTAAACTTTGAGTGGGCATCTGGACAGCGTTCCTCAGCCACGGTCAGCCTTTAGCAGTGACCTTGGCTGGCTGCTGCCAGCTCAGCCACATCATTTTGGTATCCTCTAATGTCATGACAAAGAAAGAGAAGGCTGGCCTCCTCTCCTGCACTGCTGGTTTGCAACCAGAGAATGTATTTGGTGTCCTTTCATGAAGCTATCTCCTCAAACCACAATACTAGCCTTGGTCAAAGAAGAAAGCTGGTCACTCGCATTTGTTGCATCCTTTCATTTCTGATTGCTTTCTCCTGCAGTGAATGGTGTCCCAAGTCCAGGCCAGATATTCCTGGAGGGGATATCCATTTAGTGCACTGATTTTGGTGCATAAAATCTCCTCAGTGTCATACTGGAAGTGCCATTGGCTGGAGATGGGGCAGGGCACTTGGGAGATCTGAGGTTTGGCACTGAGTCACTGAACAGAGTCACGAGAGCAGCATTAATGCCTCTTCTCCTCAGCCATTCCCTGCTGGGTTCCTGTGTGAAAGCTTTGCTCTGGTGATGGACCTGGGGCCTTCCCAGCGTGGGGTCAGGAGGAAGGAGGGGATGATGTCCTCCAGTTAAAGGACGAGTTCTAGGATCCTGACACCTTTTTCCTAGGAGTCAAGGTTGCAGCAGAGTTTATTCTTGTAACTAAGGATGTGTTGATTGCCTTAGTGGTCCCTGTGGGGCTCCTGTGGCAACAGGAGCTGCTTTGCCCCATAACTCCTCAGCTCATCTCAGAGAACAGAGCCAGGTCAGGTTCTGTTACCCCTTCACACCTTAGATACCTCTCGTACTGCTTGACCAGCTTTCTCAGCAGTGGGGAGTTTCCAATATGTGAACCTGAGTCTCCTCCAAATGGGAAATGGAGGTTGAGAAGTTCTGACCTGAACACAAGCAGGCCTAAGTGATGGTGTAAGCACAGGAGCAGAGCCTCGCTCCCGTCTCTGGTACAGGAGGGCCTGAAGAAGGCTTGGACGTTGATCAATATACTTTAGCAAACCCTTCACAGTGTCCCTGTGCCATTGCCACATTCAGCACCTTCCTACAACTGGTCTCCCAGTCATGGCTTGGAAAGCCCTCTGTTAAGTTCTGGCATCTGCTCTTCACAGCTGAACCTTGCTACCGGATTTTGTCCTCAATTTCTCTTTAGCCTTTTGGATCCTTCCCTTTGGCTATCAGGTCACCCACTTTGCCTTAGTTACCCCTTCAGGTCACCTGAGACATGTTTTACCCTTTGCCCAAAGCCTCATCATGATGACAGCCAAAAATATTCCATTGTATTCATGCAAAAGTGTGTTTGTATTCTCACACACTATTCCAGCACACCAGCTCCACTCAGCACTGGGAGCTCTGTTTATTTCAATGCTAGACCTTGTGTGGACCAGGTAGCACCAACATTAGGGTACAGGAAAACCACTGGATATCCTCCCATTTCTGCTGAGCTGGGCAAAACGTCAAGAGTTGAGCTATTTCATGTGCTCTTCAGCCAAAAGCACACCATCCAGTGGTATTCAAACTAGCCAGGTGCAATGTTCTAGAGAAGAGCAGATGAAATGGATCTTCAGCCTACTGGAAGCATGAATAAGATGGAAGCAGAAGTACATCTGATGTGCTTGAACACCTTTATGTACAAAGTGAGCGGAAACAGAGTCTCAGAGCAGAATTCCCAAAAAGAGCCGTGGTACACTCAATAACTGTGCAATTTGCTCCAAGCTGTTCCCTCAGCCATTACCCTCAACACTTTATTTTTCCGTAAAAGCCCAAAGGAGGCAGCCCCCAGACTTTGACAAGGAAAGAGTTCCCTTGGGCAGAGGACTGAGCTCCTCTGTATTCAGGGCCACTGAATGGGAACACCACAGAAAATCCTTTGAAAAGCAATGCCAGAGAGATGATGGCACCACAGGCAACATCTCCTGGTGGGGCATTGTCACATGTCACTGATTTTATTCACAACTCTGTCTTCATCAAACTGTCTATCCACAAGATACTTTGATCTTTGGAAAACATCCAGGAACGACAACAGGGAGAAGAAACAAACTCTGCAAAGCTTCTTGACACTACCAGAAAATAGTCTTTGAGCTGTGTACAGACAAAGCTGGAAGACCACCACTGTGTAAGTTCAGGGCTTCAACTGTACCAAGCCAGTGGTAAAAGGAAGTCATCTTGAGGGACAGGACATAAGAAGAGGGGAAAAACAGGAAAAGCATGTGTCTTTTCTTCACAGTGTAAGACAATAATTGTCCTAAACCATTTAAAGAGAGGAATGGATACAGCAAAAAGGAATAGACTGGAACAGAGTAGAATACACATGAGAGTCCCCAGAAAGATTTGGACTTTCTTCTAAGAGACCATCCGCCAGGATGTCTGTTTCCTGGAACAGACAAATCAATACGGTCCCACACCACAGGCCGACAGCACAATTTTCCTTCCACAAAGCATCGTGACATCCTTTAATTCAAAGCCACCAGCACTACAGAGAAAATTTTGCTGCCTGTTCGACGTCCTTGCTCACTGCTGGCTCATTCTTCCACATCACATCCTTTGTTTTTTTATCTCAGCTAAGTGTCTCAAATGTGAAAAGTAAAAAGGAGTGTTTTCGAGAGAGGTTGAAAAGATAATGCTAACCAGGAGACATCACTCCTTGCATGTGTGAGTTTGTTTTCAGGGTTGCATCTGCTGTGGCTTTCTCTTTAGCAAGCATGGTATTGGGGGTCTATTCAATTCTTTAGCAGGTGTCTCACTTGGACAAAGTCAACTGTCAGGTTCCTAGACATAGGACAGTGAAAAGGAAGAGAAGATATGTTGCTTCCCTCCTGGTTTCTGATTTCTTTCTTTTTTCCCTTAAGTGAAAAGCATCTGATTTTCTCCAGTGAGAGCATTGTTGTCACCAGGGACAGCATGCAGTGCCTGAGGACAAGCTATAGAGGGAGATCTAGGAAGGCAGAAAAAGAAAAGAAAAACCAAGAAGTCGCAGTGACCTCTTGAGAGGTGGTGGCGTCCTGCAGATGGAGTCCCTGCCTGTCCTCAGGGCCAGTGCAGCACCGGGTTGCCCTTACCTACAGCTTCTTGCAGGCCCAGCTAGAAGTGAGTGGTCTTCATGGACTCATTGTCTTGGCCACCAGCTTTTCCTTTCATGTGTCCATTTTCAGAGCTGCTGTTGGCGTTTTCACAGACCTAGTGAAAGTAAAAAGAGTTTAAAAGAAAGACCTGTTATGAGTTGGTGGCAGCCTTCTCTGAGACACAGCCTTTAGCAATCTGACTTCCCATTCACCACTCACTTTCTGAGCCCCTCTGGACATCCTTATCCCAGCAGGACAACAAAAACATGGAGGTGTAATTCCACCCCACCTTGCAGGGAATGAGGCCTGGGAGCTATGAGAAGCCAAAAGCCAGATGACATGGCTATGAGGCACCAGCACTTCCCTGGGGAGAGCAGGGGAAGGCAAGCAAAGCACCAGCTGTTCCTGGAGTCCTTCCAAAGGGATGATCACTGTGAGCAGGATTATGGAGTCTCCTCCCCTTCCTCTGCAGCGAGGCAGCCCCACTCCCTGCCCTCCACCACAGCAAGCCCTCAGAGAAACGCCCAGCCCTAGCCCATGCAATGTCAATGGCCTCCCATAGTGCCAGCATCCCACGTCCCTGCCCAAGATGCAGCATGAGCGCCGCTGGGTACCCACCTCAGCTGGAGGGTGGCTGTCCTCTGTGTCGTCTGCCAGGTCAGTGCCACGGGTCTCAGGCAGCAGAAAGCAGAGCAGCCCCCCCAGTACAGGGGCAGTCCCGTAGATGGCCATGGGGATAGCCCGGTGATACTGGTCCAGGAGGCGGATCAGCGGAGCCATGACACCGGCCACCCGCGCCAACATCGAGCACAGCCCCACTCCAGTCTGCCTGGGGAGTGAGGGGCAATGGCAGGCATGGGCAGGGCTCAGCTACCTCAGACTGCCATGGGACTGAGTGCAGCCGTGGGGACAACTGGGCTCTTGCCCCACCACTGCCACCAGCCATGAGAGAGGGAAGCTCCGGTGTGTGGGGACACCTCACCTAACAACTGTGGGGAAGAGCTCTGCAGAGTAGACGTAGGAGGTGGAGAAGGAGGCTGAGGAGGCAAACTTGCCGATGATGGCCAGAACAGTGGTTGCCATGGGCTGGTCTGAGGGGAGGAGGAGAGACCACTGCTGTGGGATGGGAGAGGGCCCAGACTCACTTGAGGATGGAGGCTGGGGATGCATGGTGATAACTCTGTCACCTGCAGGGAGCCATTGTCTCTGAACTGTGCCTAAATGTGGACCGAGTTGCAGCTCTGGCATGGGAGCCACCTTCAGCACACTTTGCATCCATCTTCTCACTTCCCCAGATACTGATTTTCCCAGAGGACAACTCTATCCTCTCCTATTGCAATCAGCAAGCACAAGTTTGCGGATCAGAATGGGCTCTGGGAACTTAACCAGATCCCTTGAGGCCATGGCACCAGGGTCAGCTCAAGCCCTGGGAGATGTGATCCAGCCTAGCTGGGGGGACAGGATGTGCAATAGCAATGGAAGGGTTGGGGCTCTGTGCCTCCTTGTCCCTGAGATGGTCCTCTCAGGATGGAAAGAGGTTGTTCACCTTCAGGGATGCCAGTGATGATCAGACACACCAGGCCCGACAGCAGCAGGAGAACAGCCTGGGTTTTCTTCCTCCCGAACCACTGCAGCAGGAAGATACAACCAACACGGGCTGGGATTTCCACTGCTCCAAAGGCAAGCTGTGTCAGGTAGATGTCCAGGCCAAAATTTGTCACGTTCAGACTCAGTCCATAGTAGACAAGGCTGTTCACAAACCTGAAAGCCAGGCAGGAAAACACTAAGTGTATCTATTGGCCATGAGCAAGTACAATATTGATCTCCAATGACAACATTTTGACCAAGCCATGACATTTCCATGGAGACATAAAACCAAATGGATACCACAGGGCTGCCAAAAGCTGGAATGGCTCTAACCGTTCCCAAAAACTGCATAGAACCTTGAATAGCCAGAAACAGAAACACCATCCCTAACACCCAATACCCATAAGATGAATATATGGGTATTCATAGGTGATGATGAAACACCGATCCCTCCTTCACCTAGGAGTTTGAAAAGAGAACAAGAAGATGTCTTACCAGGCACACGACATGATTAAAGTCACCTTCCGGAGATGCTTCTTCCGAAAGAGATCCAGAAAACTTCCAGACTTGGTCTGTTTCTCAAGCTTCAACTTCAAAATGCAGAAAGCCAAAGAGTCAAACCAGACAAAGGAAATCCCTGCCTAGCTCTTTGCCCACCTGCAGTCAAAGGGAAGCCTCAGTGGGATGAGCTTGTGACCCCAGTCTGCTCTGGGGGACAGGGAGGGCAGCCCAGAGGGGCTAGGCTCCTGTGCCTGTGCTCTGGGTGCCTGACACACTAGTTGGGTGATTGAGAGGTTCCTAGGGATGAACATTGCCTCCAAGTAGGGACTTTGAGGTGGGCAAGGAGGTTAATCCCCCTTCAGTCACTGCTGCATGGAAAGCCACAGCCTGAAGAGAGCCGTCGTGCTCCTCCTCAGCACTCCTGCAATCCTCACAGGAGACAAGCCAGGGAAGCATTTGAGTCCTTTCCATATGCCAAGGTGGACTCCAGAAAGGTCCAGGCTGAGGCTCAACAGAAGCTGTGCCTCTTCCCTGACCTTGTCTCTGTACAACACAGATGAAGCTGGAGTCACCCACAGACAATCCCCAAATCATCCCCCATGGGCCTGGAACGATGTTTATCAGATGACCTCGGCAACAGCGGCTGCTACAGAGCCAAACACAGAGGAAAGTCTGTGAAGACACCAAGCAGTTCTCCGTGCCATGACAGGTACCTGCTCAAAGAGTTCTGGTGGGATGGTGCGCTTGTTGATGGATGCTGCCTTCTGAAGGACCTTCTTGGCTTCTTCTAGTCTGCCTTTTGTCACCAGCCACCGAGGTGATTCTGGTAGCACCCTGCCAAGGAGATGAAATCAGCAGATACTGATGCTGTGACCTGCTGAGTTTTCTCACGGCCCGTCTCCCTCTGACCATGTCCAGCAAATCACATGTGATTGTCTAAATACCCTATATATAGGCTCCAAAGGCTACACTTGGGGATGTAAAACAAAACAACTGCTGCTCTCTGAGTTCCAGTGCCCCAGGGAGCTGTGGTGAACTCTGCAGAAGTGCCTCTAGCATCTGCACTCTACTGGGAAAGACACAGCCTCCTCCTGCTCCTGAGCCTGTCTCCTCACTGCCCCCCTCGCACCACTGCTGCCACATCTGGCAGGAGCTCTGCGCACGCCACGCTTACCGGCTGTAGAAGAAAAAGGCAAATATAGGAGCAGATCCTGCAATCTGCAGCAGCCTCCAGTTGCGAACACCGTAACTCAAGCCAGCCAGAATCATCTGCCCCAAGGCAAAGCAGCAGTGAGATATAAGCACCGCCTTTGGCCGGGAGGAGACACCGATCCATTCTGTAGCTGAGAAGAATGAAGGTTCAGGGTCATCCATGCAAATGGTTTCCCCTGATGGAAACAGGAGAAGAGCTCTCCTGGAGGTGAGGAGAGGACATTGACAGTCAGAGCTCTGGAATTAGTCCTACATGAAAGCTTCATGAGATGCATCACCTCTCTTTATCATCAGGGTGTCCTGGTGCTCTGCAAGAGGACGTGAAGCTCAGGTATGTCACCTCTTTGCTCTCAGCATCCACAGGGCCTCTCACTGGGGCAGAGCCAGGGCCCAAATCGATCACGTTCAGGAGCCACTGGGCTCTCCCCTTGCACCAGCTCCTGAGCTGGGGGCTGTCCCCTTGTTCTCCTCTGAGCACTGGCATGGGAGAGATGCTCCCCATGGCTTTCACTCAGGGTCGAGATGTCAAAGTGCCAAAGGACGGTGCAGAGCAAGACCTGTCCTCACCACAGTGTTTTTCAAGTCACACATGATTATTTTTATTTCTTTACAGACCTTTCCTATTGCATCTCGAGAGGCCACATCTGCCACATCTGCCTCAGGGCAAGGGCCTCCTACTCACCTAAGGCCAGTAACGTCATGGTGATCCCTGACACCGAAGCCCCCACGACACATTTGAAGGCCATGTACACATAGAAATGGGGCACAAAGGCAATTCCTACACCAAACAAGCCCTGGAGGAAGATGGAGATTAGAATGACTGGCCGACGGCCGATCCTGGGGAGAAAGAGGGAAGACTCAGTCAGTGTGCGGAGACCCCACGGAGATGGGGAAGAGCCAAGGGGGATACACGGTGATTGTATTGCCCTCTCTTGAGGGTGATAAGGCTCAGACTAGTCTGTGTTGACATGTGAAGCACTCTGTACACACACTACACCCTTCTCCCAACCTCATTGTGGACATGTCCTCAGAGGCACTGAGGACTTTGGTCAGCGTTCCTGTTAGTGAGGAGCGGTGACAAAATGCACAGGGTGCAGTTCCCAAGCAAGCTCAGAGCAGGTTGCCGTTCTGCACACCAATGCTGGATGGCTGGTTGTGTCTCCTCACCTGTCACTTAGTGGCCCAAAGCTCATGGATCCTAGGAACAGCCCCACCATGTAGATGGACTGGGAGATATCGTTCAGGTTCTTCCTCTCACAGACCAGGTCAAACTGGAGGAAGAAAACACAGCTGGTTTTGTTCTCAACAGGCTCCAGTTGTTTTTTGATCCCACCTCAAAGGATGTGAGTCTGCATGGTACACACCCAGCATGCAAGTCAGAGGTGGGCCGAGTCTGCAGGGTACTCAGTAGTGTCCCTCTCCCAAGCACCGGGACCTGCAGGATTCCCCGCCCCCAACTCCCAGGGGAGTATCCTGGTTGGCAAATTTTGCTTAAAGTGGGACTTGGGACAGAAATCCCATCAGCTTGCTTCCTCCTAGACTGCCTGCCCTCTCAGGGAAAGAAAGACAACACCAATTCCTGGGTCAAGCAGTTTCTCCTAAAAGAGACATTCTGCAGCTGCCAGCGTTCTGAGGGCATCTATAGAAAGAGTCACATGGGGAAGATCATGTATATGAAATACAGAGAGGACAGAAAGCTCTGAAAGAAGTTTAGCACTTGTTGGAGTTGCTGGAGCTCCTGTGGACGATTAGATGAGTGGCTTTGCAAGCTTCCCTCTCCTCGTCAAACCTGGCAGCTCCACACAGAGCGCGGAGCAGTGAGGAAGTCAGGCTGCTTGTGACAAGCCTGAGCTGGAGTCACAACACTAACACCTCGAAGCAGAAATCCCACAGCTGCTCTCCCTGACAGTTCCCCAGCAGAAACCAAGCTCTGAGCTCTGTCTCCTCCTCCTGGCCAGGGTGCCCAGAGCACAAAGCTGTGCACAGGAAGAAGTTGGAAGGTTACCTCCTGTCTGCAGAGGAGCAGCTGGGGCACAGAGACCCAGAAGGTCACACAAGGAATGACTAAGATCTCCATTGGCTCTGCCTGTGGACCCACTGGTATTTATCTTACAGCCTGCTTGCATGCAGCCCCTCCAGGACCACAACTGGGGGCCAGGTGGTAGAGCCAAGGTTCCCAAAACACCCCTGATGTAAATCTCAGCCCAGCCCTGTGGCACCAAGGCTAGCATCAGCTTTAACTGAACTGCAGGACAGGATATGCCCATCCCTTCCCTGCCATTTCCCTGACCTGTCAAAAGGACCTTACAGACCTCAGTCAGCAGGGACGGCGGCTGTGCTGAAGGGTACACCCAGCCACTGCGGCACTTCTCTGTGGCATTCAGGCCGTACACCACGATGGAGTCGAGGTCCCAGTCCACCGGTGAGTACATGATGCACTGCTCGTACTCGCCGTCTGCATCCCGGGGCAGGGTGAGGTTCAGCTGCTCTTCCTCTGTCAGGTTGGGGCCGATGGCACGGAACCAGCTGGTGTTGCAGTGATGTGGCACATGTGGGACCATAAAAAGTTGGCAAAACTGGTGGAAAGCCACACTGAGGCATGGAAGCACGGTGAGCACCACCAGCCATTTCTGAAATGGCCCAAAATCACCAACCGCTTTTAAAATTTCCCCGACGCCTGACATTGGCAGTGGCATCTGGAACAGGACAGTGTTGGGATAGACCTCCCAGAGCACTGCAATTAATGTTTAAACCTAAGATAAGCTCAGCACTCATAGGCAGCCACCACAAACATGTAAAGTCAGGAGAGACTTAATGCCTGATGTTTCACCTGTCCCAAGTACACCATGTAATACATTAATCACCTCTGTGCCACCCACCTACCCACCAACGGTGTTGGCTGGCGCAGAAGGAGCCCTGGTTCAGGCAGCCTGGGTCACTCCTTCTGCCAGGGCCAGGTGGCATTGACAGGGGAGAAGATTCTTCTCCAAAGCAACAGCAAGCGCTGCATTTGCTGAACCACCGAGGCGATCCCAGATGCTGCTCCACTTGGGCAAGCAAGGTTCAGAGGGGCCAGCCCAGCTCACCACGATGCAGAGCTGTGTAAAGTCCAGGGGAACGAAAGGAGCGATGCTAATGGATGGGCAGAGACAGAGATGAGCAAGAGTGGCCTGTTAGCTCTGGTCCCAGGAAACAGGAGACTGCATTTCCTTCATCTTTTGCAGCTTCCCTGTGCAACCACGAGCAAGCCATGCGTGGGAGGTCCACGCTTCCACCAGTTCTGGGACATCCTGCAGGCTGGTGGGGGCTGTATGCAGGGAAGACTTGGGTTACAAGGATGGGAGAAATTTGGTGCAGAGAAATGCTGCTTGAAGCAGGTTTGGCACATCTCAGGTGAAGGCCTTCCTGCCTTTAAAGTGATCATTGAGAACATGAAACCAACTCTGTTCAGCCCATTCCTGATGGAACAGCATTTGCCTAGGGTCCCTTTGAGATGTCCATGAGCCAAAGCCTGGCATGCCCATGAGCTCAGAAGCCTTTCCCAGGCCTGATCCTGCCACCTCCCTTGGCTGTCTCCTGGCTCCACACTAGAAGGGCTCCAGGGCACGAGCCAGCCTCATCCACTCTTCTCTGTCATGGTTTAAATGGGGGCAGCCCAACCACGAGGTCTGGTGAACATGGCTGAAAATGGAGCAGCCCAATCTGCTCCCCAAGACACATACCTTGCCCTTGGCTGTCCTTGAAGCTTTAGAAAAACTTCTCCATTCCCACACTTGGAGCAGGAAGACTCCTTCTGCTTCTGTTAATGGAGACACTGTGACCTCACTCAAACAAGACGCTGCTAAGCTCTGGGTAAATCATGTCAACAAAGCTGTCAGTTGGAATGAACAGAGCACCTTGGGAACAGAAACCATACATCAGGGAAAACTTTCCAAGGACTTCCAGTGAGAAATACCGGGTGCTTTTACTTCTCAGGTAACATCTCCCTTCTGTTCTGAAAAAGTCTCCTTCCTTGATGGAAGATGGGCAAGAAATACTGAAAGATGTGAAGGAAAAAGTCTAGTGTTTCTCCAGGGCAGTGCTTCGGAAGTGGCTTTACCCCCAGAGAGTCAGGCAGTCTCTGCCTGCAGCCAGGCACTTCTTTTGCACATTGGATATCTGACACTAAAAGGTTGAGGCAAAGATTACCGTGAAAGGATGACCATGACTGGGGAAAGCTGTCCAGACGCCCCCTCAGTTTAACTGACATCAAATGGCAGGAATCACCACGACAAGTCCAGTGCCACAACCACAGTGGCGGCTCAGTGCCAGGTCACCAGTGTTCTCAATCTCACAGCAAGAGATTTACTGACAGTCTGCCAACAATCATCACCTGCACATTTGGACATGACCTTTCACTTCAGGCACCTCTTTGCTCTCACAGCCCAACACACGACCACTGCCACACCAGTATGCTGCAGTGGGGGACACTGGTACTTACAGAGAGGAAGCGATCAGCTGGAGCTAAGAGCTGTCAGGATTATGAGAGATGGGGACATGCCTGAGCTCCACCTCTCACCACTGTTTTCTTGAAGTCCTGGCTCCGCTACAAATGGAAAGAGGAGACCTCAGAGACAGCTCTGGATCAGATCTGCCTTGAAGCCTCAAATTCAGAATCAGAGAATGGTTTGGGTTGGAAGGGACCTTAAAGATCATTTAGTTCCAACCCCCCTGCCATGGGCAGGGACACCTCCCACTAGACCAGGTTGCTCAGAGCCCCACCCAGTCCCACTTTGAACACTTTCATGGAGGAGACATCCACAACTTCCCTGGGCAACCTGCTCCAGTGTCTCACTAACCTTGGTGTAAAAACTTTCTTCCTTACATCTAATCTAAATTTCTCCTGTTTTAGTTTAAAACCATCGCCCCTTGTCCTGTTGCAACAGGCCCTGCTAAAAAGATTGTCCTCATCTTTCCTGTAGGCCCCCTCCAAATACTGAAAGACCACAATAAAGTCTCCCTGGAGCCTTCTCTTCTCCAGGTTGAACAACCCCAACTCTCTCAGCCTGCCCTCCTAGGGTAGATGTTCCAGCCCTCTGATCACTTTTGTGGCATCCTCTGGACCCACCTGAACAGGTCCATGTCTTTCTTACATGCTGGGTGGTCCCAGAGCTGAACACAACCCTCCAAAAGAACAAGTATCGTGGAGGCAGAGAGAGTGCAGTTCACGCTCCAAATGTTTCTCAGAGTATAAATCATCCCACTTTAACATCAGTCTGTGTCACCAAGGTGTTCCTGGACAGGGAAGCTCATTCCAAGCTCCACAGGGCATGCAGAGCTTGGAGCGAATCTTTCAACTGGAGACAAGCCCTTGGGGTACAATCCTACGTGCTCTCTTGGCTTCATTTCTGCATGAAACTCCAGCAGAGCATCCCCACTGGGTGCTCCTGGGGGTTGTCAAACCTCCCACCAACCCAAAGAGAAATGCCCCAGGACACCATTCAGCCAAACCCCTTCCCCAAGATAGACCATCCAACACAACGACAAGTAAACCTCACAAACATGTGGCAATGGACAATTTGTTCTTTATTGATTAAAAATTAGAGACATGCAGTAAAATACAAAGTCCAAAAAAAGGAAAAAAAAGCCTGAATATTTTACATCTTTCATTATAATCTACAATACACCAAAGTTGTGAAGAGGATCCGTTTTCAATAACAGAGCATTGTCCTTAAAAGTAGGAACTAACTTAAAATTACCACCTGCTTCCAGGTTCAGATCAGAAATTTGCACAAAAACCAAATTCTTAGTGACACTGGAAAACAATTCTGAACAGCATTGGCACTTACTGGAACAACAACAGAAAAGACAGTTGTCTAGAACTGTAATAGCCCAAGAAAATATTTTGGATCCCTACCCAAAACATCTGGAGCTCTATAGACCAAAAACCCATCAGTTTCTTCCTTACTTATTCTCTCCATTAAAGAACTAAGGAGCCTCGGGGTGAGTGTGAGCTCAAACTCTCCAAGTTCTGGCTTTGGGAATAACTTAATAAATAGATGCTGCATTGTTCCATTTGAGCAGTTCGAGTCCTACCTTTCTCAGCACCAGTACACAAATGAACAAGGAGGTCCCCATGGCATGTAGGCAGAAGGAAAATAATACTGTACTATGACTGCCTTGTCCCATATCCTAAGGGTTTCCAATACAACCATATTGACCACAGGGTGTCAGAAAAAAAAAAATAAAAAAAAAAAAATCAAGATGCCAGCCTGCTCTTGCCAAGCCAAGAAGCTCGGTGAGGAAAGCTGTAGGGAGTTCTCTGTGAAGACAACAGGAGGAAGTGCCAGAGGTGCCCCAAACACGTGCACGCACACACTGGGCCAAACCCAGTCACCACCAACTCCCTGCTATCAGGCACCTGCTTCCTGGGCTCTTGAGAGCTGCTGCTCAGCACCCTGGGATGCTCTCGCTCCCAAATCCTTTTCTCCTCTCCCTTCCCTTCACACTCACCAGCCACAGGGCTGCAACCAGCCCATGGGGACATACTAAATACCCACACAGAGGCTAAAAAGCAACAAGGGCGGTATAAAAACCAAAAAGAACATGCACAATTCCTGAAACTTCTACAGCTGCTCATAGAGAACAATTTATAAATACAGATTGTTCATCTGAAGACTTGGAAATTAATAAAAAAAAGTCCTAACTGAACCCAGTCATTCCGCTTTAACACTCTGTTTCTGCATTGTTTGTGCTGATGGAAACCAAGAGCATTCCCATCTGCGTGTTAAATTATAGACTCACAATTTCTGTGTAGAAAACACTCCAGAGCAAATCGCAGTTACAAAGGCCAACTGTGAAACAGTAGGGGAAAAAAGAAATCAACACCATTTATTATTCACATATTGCATTACAAGTGTCTCTTATCAAACTCAGAGTATAATTTATACTATTCGTGTAGAAACTCAAATTCAACACCACATAGAAATAAAAGCTAAATACGTGTGTGACGGGGTTTCAGTGACATCCTGATGAAACGTGGAGGCTCGGGCCAAGGAGAAGGCCGACGACCCAAGCGGTTAGTGCAGGAGGGACAGAGCCCAGCGCTCGCTTGCCCAGTACTCCCACTCTACTGGCGATTCTTTATTGCTGTAAAACACGACAGGGATGGTTCCACGGGTACCAGTTTGCGAAGGACTGGGAAACACGTCGGGAGGGAACTCATGCAGCCAGGCACAACAGATTGGGTGTCAGGAGCAGTTCCAAGCACATCTTTTCCAAACGCCGAGTGACCCAGATCGCCTCTCTGACCACGACTCTTTTACTGATCATCTGAATGACCAGTTTCCAGGCAGTAATGCCTCACTGGTCTGCTTCAAGAACAGGCTATATCTAAGATGCAGAATGAAAGACGTTTTGAGGAAGGACTGCTTAATGTAAATTTAAAGGTTCAGCCCTCATGCCACGCCTGGCACTCATGTGGAGAGAACCAAAATGGCAAAAAAAACAAACCCAAACAAAATAAAATTAAGGCAGTTTACAAAGGGAAGCTGACTTCTAACACCTCAAAAATCAAGGAACTTCTCAAAAAACACAAACACAAGGGAAGGCAGCTCTCCCTCCCGTGGGTTAAGACTTGACTTGCTTTCTCAGGTGCAAGCACTCAAACCAGCAGTTTTAAAAAACACAGCTGAAGAGAAGCAGATTTCTCAGCACTCCAGGTGACCCAAAAAACATGTACATTGGTATTTCAGATAGAAGGAGAAGCGGGTAAAGAACTAAAAAGATCTGTTCGGTATTAAAACTTGTGCAAAAATAGCAAGTGAAAAAAAAATATGAAAAACCACATGTAAGCAAACATTTAGGCAAGATCATCAGAGCAGTGGAACCCCCTGCTTCGTACTCAGTAGTATTTTCTTTTTCTTTAAAGTAAGGCAATAATAAAATGAACATGCAGGCAATGATGTGTTGGATCTGCATGTTTTGAGATGACAGATACAAAACCATGAGAGTTGTTTACAAAAGGTGTAAACGCCATCGGGAATTTCAGGAAGGTTTGTGATCCTATTAAGGAAAATGTTAAAGCTTCTAGGAGGGGGGCTGTAGTTCCATTCTTTGGCAGTAGTGGTTGTTTTTTTTTGTTTTTGTTTGTTGTTGTTTGTTTTTTTTAGGCTAACAGAAGCATTACGAATATGCACATGTGGGTTCTCAGTTGGGAAACATCTCCTGGGACCATTGTTTAGCTGATGCTGAGCTGTGCAAATCCTATAAGTTTGCCATCATCAGGAATATCCGAGCCTTCGACACCAGACGCCTGAAACACAAGGAACAGAGATCCCAATAGCAACATGTGCGCTCTGCCCTTCGGCACGTACCACGCTACGGGTCACCACAAGGTGTACCAGGCTACAGCCTGGGGGACGAGCAGTCACAGGAACAGCAGGGCACTGTATTTAGCAGCTCTCACTACCCAAGGTTCAAATTCAGTGGGTTTTTTTTCCTCCCTCCCCCCCTTTTTTTTGGAAGCTAGGAAGGGCTGGGACTGAAGGTTTGCCAACGTTTGCTCCAACCAGGGCTACATGCACTAACTGGAGTAAAACAAAGGAAAATTCCTTAGAGAAAGAGTCAACAATAACAGCATTTGCTGCTTCACTACCAGCGAATTGGTTGCACCTTCACTTTGTCACTATAGCTACCTCTGAATTTCACCCCACTTCTGAAGGATTCACTGCTGTTCTTTCTCCTCTCCTATCATATCTTCTCTTAGTTTGGGCTCTCTCCTTTTGCACAAAACTCGTTTGTATTTTTTTTAAACTCCTTTATTTTCTCATTTCCTGCTCAAAGACAGTGTTTCTGGACCCGCCCCATTCTCCTCCTTCAAGAAAGGGGATCACGGCATTTCTTAGTCCACTTACCCACCCGGAATTACTTCTGCTCTTTCTGGCCAAGTGTGCCCATTCCAAGCCCAGAAAATACCCTTTTGTAACATTTTGATAAGCTTATTAATGAGGAGAAGGGAATGTTTGTATTAGTACATCATCTGTCACTTGCTGAACCCAGGTGCCACTCAGGACATGAGCTGGGAGCCTGCACTGCCTACTGTTAGACAACCAGTAGGAAGCTTTGGGAAAGATGGGAGGATCCAGAGCACATACTTCAGAGGCCCACAGTAAACATCACAGGCATCTACCCACAATGTCCCCTCTTTGCCAGAGACAACGCGTTCAATTAGGGAACAGGAATAAATACCAGCTTGAAGGTGACGGATCTGTTTGCTTGGGGCTCTTCCACAATTTTCTGCAAATTAGCGGCAACTGAAATCACACACACACAAAGAAAACGGACAAGTATTAGGGCAGGCCAAAGAAAAACATTCCAAACTCAGTAAGCCTTTATTATGCAAACTCAGAACTTTTAAAAGGGATAAAAAAAAGTTTAGGTCTGACTCAATCTACTTAAATCTAAAGCTTTAAACTGTGAAAAGTTGACACTTGTTACTATGCTTCTTTTTCAGAGGTAATTATTTTTTCCTGGATGTGGTGCAATGAGTAGTAATAAACTGCCCAACTGCACCTGGAAATCCAGTTAATTTTGCATTATCAATCTCTCCAGGTGTTGCAGCCTCTCTATAAAAAATAGTTTTGCTGGCCGTAGTCAAAATACGTCGGCAGTGCTAACAAGTTCAGGTCTCACCTGCTGCACAGGACGCATTTATTCAGCAAACTGATGCTCAATGCAGCTGCTCATCCAGTTGTTCATCTCCCCTACAACACGTGCACTTCACATTTCCCCAGCCCTACTTAAAACTAAAAAGCCTGGCTGATTCCAGTCCCAGGTGTCTCTTGCACAAGACCTGTCTGGGAGCAGTACGGGTTTTCACAGCAATTTGGCAATATGTTAGATGATAATAATTTAGCTAATGCATTGATTAGCCTTCATTTTGCATTACAAGAAACATTTGCTTCATAATATTTCCAACTACATCATATTTTGGTGGACTGGGGGTTGCCTAAATGTACTGGTATAGAGCTGTCACCAGAATTAACAGCAGTTATGTAGAGCCACTGGGGAAGAGAAGCAAGGCCACCGCAAACTTTCCTAGTACACACTAGTCAGGTCATTTTAAACATGCGAAAAAAATGACTGCAATGGTTAAAGAAAAAAAAATAAAATACATAATTACCTATTACCAGATCTCTGCCATCAACAAGACCCGCTGAAATGAGTTCTTGAGACACACCATCAGCAGTGTCTGTTGGGGAGAAACCCAAAGGGCCAGTCACCACATAATCATAGAATGGTTTGGGTTGGAAGAGACCTTAAAGATCCTCTAGTTCCACCCCCCCTGCCATGGGCAGGGACACCTCCCACTAGAGCAGGTTGCACAAGGGCCCATCCAACACGGTCTTGAACACTTCCAGGGATGGGGCATCCACAGCTTCCCTGGGCAACCTGTTCCAGTGTCTCACCACCCTCATAGTCAGGAATTTCTTCCTAATTTCTAATCTAAATCTACCTCTTCCAGTTTGAAGTCATTACCCCTCCTCCTACTGCAACAAGCCCCTGTAAAAAGTCCCTCCTCCCAGCTTTCCTGTAGGTCCCCTTCGGATACTGGAAGGCTGCAATGAAGTCTCTCCAGAGCCTTCTCTTCCCCAGGCTGAAAAACCCCAACTCTCTCAGCCTGTCCTCACAGGAGAGCTGCTCCAGCCCTCTCATCATCTTCGTGGCCCTTCTCTGGACCCGCTCCAAAAGGTCTTGTGTTGAGGGCTCCAAAGCTAATAGAAATTGTCCAATGGATGAAGGCATCACATAGAAACTAAAGGAGCTTGTACAAACCAAACAGCAAACATGTTGTTTACACAAGACAGGTATTTGGGGGTACAGCAGGTGCAGTCAGATAGCAGAGCTACGCTGTCAAATTCTGAGTTGGAATTCATTGAAAGGCTGCACTTTGGTAATACCCATGAACAGTTTTACAAGAAGGGTCTTCTCAACAGCAGTGCTCTGAGCCCAGCTAAGGCAAGCCCTTTAGGAAGGCACTGTGGACAGACACTCACAGAGGGTTTCCAGACACACAACTGCACCACACTAAACAGCACTTCCCCTTCACCAGAACTACCTTCACACATTGGAATTTCCCACCAGCTCACCTCTCCCTGGGGTAAATTCAAATCGAATATCATTGAGCTCTTTTTTTGAATTCCTGTGGAAAGAAGAAAATACTATATAGAAGAGACCATTTCAGTGCACTGATCATTACTGAAAGCAAAGTGCTGCTACCGTTGAATAACCAGTTTATGAAGAGAAGCACATTCATTGCACCCTTCTGCCCTGATAGGGCAGAAAATAATCACTTGGGTGGGCATCTGGAAGCAGGGCTCTGGGCACAGTCTGCCTCTCAACCTGACAGAACCTGAGTGGGCTGAAATCCAGGATAAGTGAGAGCCTGAATAGTCAGATGGTCCAGCACAAGGCCAGAACCCCTGGACCTTTGATCCGCTTTAGAGAACCAAGCTAATTTCTCCTTCCCACCCTGTTAAGACTTCAGGAATATCGATACAAACATTAAAATCTCCTTCCATCTGCAGCCCTTGCCAAACTGAATGAGGGGATGAGACAAACTCCTTTGTGAATCCCAGTTTTGGAAGAGTGGATGAAATCCAAGCTGACAAACAACATATAACCACCCACCTTTTAATTAAAGGGCAAGATGCACTACAGAAGCCTTCCAGTGTCCCTCTCTACAAAGGCTCACTTGGACGGAAGAGGTCAGGGTTGTGTCCTTACCTTAACCTTAGTACAAGGCTGATGGGGACTTTCGTATCTTCCTGTACTGGAGCTGCAGCAGGGGCAGGTGGGGCCTGCAACAGGATTACATCATTTTGAAGTAGATTAATGCTTCCTTTCTCTGGTTTTCGAACTAGAGATAACCTTGTTCAACTATAAATACAACTAAAAGTTTAGCTCATCATTGGAATCAATGAAAAAGATTGCAGACTAGTGAAATGGGAGAACTTCAGGCTTAAATAGTAACCCAGGAGGTTGTCTCTGCAATTGCCTTGAAAAGAATAAAAGCCACAGAACTTTGAGAATTGCCAAAATGGCAGGAGACTTCAGAAGCAGCGCTACATGTAAAAAGGCTGCTTGCTCTGCATCAAAACCTAAGGTTTTGGGAGTATTCATGACAGCTTCCAGACCTCCTGTGTTTTAATCCCTGCCCCAAACATCTGATTTCAAAATCTGATGCAATTGTGAAGAATACCTAAGAAATAATTCAACTGGCAGATTATCATGTACTTTCAGTTACTTGTGTGAAATCAAAGGCTAGAGGAGCATCTAGTAGCAATTTTATAGCTGTCTATTTACACTTCTGAATTACTTCTGAATAATTATTGGACCATGCAATCATAGCATTTTGATTTCATTTGGTCCAAAATATGTTTTTATTACATTTGGACCAAAATAGCACTTTGGTCTGCAGATTTCCAGTAGGAAAGATTCAGGAGGTGTCCATCTTTACAGCGCTTGTAGTACTTCCAGTAAAAGGCTAATTGTTAATCAATCTCCACCAAAGAAACCCCAGAGAAAACAGAGAAGGGTCAGTCACTCTTCCACTGTGCAAGTCATCTGCACAGCACATGCTGAGGCAGGGATTTTAAATCTGCAGTAACAAGACAGACAATGCTAGGCTGCTAATTTAAGCCTAGAAGTCTTGACCAAGATAGTTTTTTTCATCTAGATTACTTGCTCTTTCATGAGAGGGGAAAAAAAATAAATCCTTTGTTTAAGATTAGTATTTCACTCCAGCTGTTGGTGCTCTTGTGCCAGCAAAGGGGCTCAGGGCTTCTGATCACAATCTTGCTCCTGATAAAGCTGAAAGCTTAACCAGGTCACTGAAAACAAACACAGGTTCATGGAGAAGCCCAGAGGTCTTCAAAATAGTAACCAATGAGGTAGGAGACCTAGGGGAGAGCTCTAAAGAGTAACACACCAATACAAAGAGCAGTAAAGAAGAACACGTTGACGGGAGAGCGCTATAAGGAGAACATAACAACACCGAAGGCTATAAAGGACGACACGTTGGCACAAAGGCATGAAGTTCACCCTAGGACACGCTACCACCAAGTAAGCTATTGGGCAATAGTGGCAGGGAGCAAGGTACTCTGCTAGAGCAAATCAAAACACTTCCACTGAGACCAACACTGCTACTTCGTTTTAGCGACCTGAGAGTCCTGGCCTTCACTGCTGCTGGTCTTTCGACTGCTGTGTAAAATTCAGGGATTAACCACTGGCGCTTTTTCAAGAGATTTGAACGGGTTTGATTTAAGTACTTTTAACATAGTCAAGAATGGGACAGACCCCAACTCCCCTAATTTTGTTTAATGACTAACACGCTGTCTTTAGCGGTTTTGTAACCAGGACCACGAGCTGGCTGCAGGGAAGTGATGTGTGTTATCTTGCTACAGTCTTTAAAATAAAAGCAAAGAAACATTTCTAGCAAGGAGTAAATCTATGAGTTTTCTGATCGATGCTGCCATCTCTCTTCCTTTTGGGTCTGCCAAAGGGTGATGATAGCTTGGCCCCCTCCAACAGTGACAGACTCTCCCCACCAACAAATAAGGACATTAGTGTGCTTTATGAAGAGGTGCCATCACTCAGAAGTCTGGCAAACTCCGCAGTGCTTTACTCCAGCAAACCACAAGACATCTTACAAGTGCCCCAGTAATGATCTGGGTTGGCCATTTTTCCTCATTTTAACCGAAGTCAGAGTTCTTTCCTGACTTTGCTACTCCTGCCTGACCTATATCCTACACTTTAATTCTTAGCTACATCACCCCAAACACAAACTTGTCAAACTTGCACATTCCTTGTCCCTCTCCTCTAAGGTCCATTCTCCCCTCTCTGCATGAAATGGAAGCATTTGAAAGAATCACAAGATTCAGAGATTCCCAAATATGGGAGTTTCTCTACACTTTTTGACATCTACAATGACAATTTTAATCTAGGCCTCCTGGCTCTCTTCTGAAGTCTGTAGAACTTGCAATGTTATAGTTTCTTCCTCTCACTTTTCTCTCCACTCATTCCATAAATGCCAGTGATATTGAGACACACAGCCAGAGCCTGTTTGTGATGCACCTTAAATACCACGAACAAGCAGCTGCCACTTAAACAAGACTCTCCAGTTTTTCTTACCTTTAACCTTGCCTCAAGTCACAGTTCACTCCCTAAGCAGCATCAAGAGTCACTGCTCACCCACAGAATAAGAATAAAACACCTCCTCATCCACAGTGACCATCTTCCCTCCTCAAGCCACCTGGCCAGCTGTCACTTCTGCAGCACTGAATCAACTTCAGACAAGCAACTTTCATGGTTTCCGATCATTTTAGAATGTCTGGAAGAGAACTACTAAGTGCAAAGCTGAAAGCTCATACAAAGGGTTTCTGATCTTACCTGGGCTGCTGCTGGGGCTGCTGCTGGGGCTGCTGGAGGAGCCTGACTAGGTGGAGGTACAGCAGTTTGAGGTTGTGCAGGTACTTGTCCTGCAGCCTGAGGTAGTTGAGTAGGTGCCTGTGCTGGAGCATTGAGTGAAGGACCTGGTGGCTCAGTTGATGGGAACAGCTGCAAGCAAAAAGTCGTTTTAATGAGAAAAGAAACTTAAGAGCTCCAACTCAAGCATCAGCTTTCCAAAAATGCTTGTTTGCCACATACATCACACACAGAAGTTCAATATCACGCATGTTCTCAGGCCTCCAGGACACTACACTGATCAAGTTGGTGATCAAGGGGTTTACCGTATCCTTATGTTCAGGGACCCTTCCTGTCCTGACATTTGCAAGTTTTACTCACCAGGAAAGAAGGATAAGATCTTGGATAAAAATTACACTCTGCAGTTAGCGAGGCTGGATGCCCACAGATCACATCCCAGTTTGGATGAAAGTAACCCGTCCTTTAGCTTCCCCATTCTCAGAATCTGAGTCATATTTCCCAGTAGCCATGAAGTCATAGCAGGGCAACTCTGCTTTGATAGTTGTTTTACCACTGCGTAAACTGTCAATAGTTATCTTAATGCTTTGCTAGGCTGTGTTCTCTGAGAGGAACTACAGGTCAGAGTCGAAACAACCTGGATTTTCAACTGAAAAGGGAACTCAGAGCTTAAGTTCTTCAAAACACACAGACAAGTCTGTTTAGGACTGGATTTAAAGGTAGTTCCAAAGGTAGTTCCATGCAAAAAATACGCAATTAATTTGAAGGTGAGGGAAGAGAACTAAATTGAAGTTTAACCTTTTTTAGCTCTTGTGTTATTCAGAACAGAGAAATCGGTTTTGTCATGGTGGCCAAGGAGCTCTAAGCTCAATGGCGGCACTTCTGTGTGCCCTCCAACTTACTTTTCACTTACTTTTCAGTTGCGGGAAAAATAAATCACCTTGGATATTAAAAATCTGGGCAGCAGACCTCCAAATCACAATATACATTATGGGATGTATCACAATGGGGAAATTCATCCCACAGGGATTCTGCCTTTCAGCTTTTTCTTTGAATTTAGAGTTTATGTCCAATTACAATGCCAGAACTGTCGTCTTCCTTAAAGATCTGCCTTTACAATTGCTTCTTGGAAATAGATGAAGGCAGAACAAGACAGCCTAATTTCTGAGAGATAGTTCTGTTTATCTTTCTGCACAGGTAGGGAAAGAGACAGACACAGTTCAGTCTCTAGAAGATAAGCAGTCTCTATCACAGGAAGATAAGATATACTAATATTCCTAACATAATAAACTTAGGGCAGTACTGAAGGAAGATTATGAACTGCAACCTAAGTTTTGTTTGGTATCAAATATTTGTACAGATTTCACTGTTCTGAGTGTAGGTTCCAAATTGGTGAATTAAACTATGCAAAACTGCCATTAAAACTATGTTTTGATGCTTTTTAGTTTCTTTTTAAGAGGAAATGCTAACACCGTGGCTTGGCTTAGATTATTCTTGTGAACAATTCTTTCCCTGACAACACACAGACTTTTGTCATAGAATGTAAAGCTGAAAAGGCATACACCAAACACATTCTTAGCATGACACTGCCAATTATGCCTTTAGGGAGGTTTTTAAGCAGAACTCAGCTAGGTATGAGCTCCACTTCACACCATATCGTTTTCAAAGGCTAATAAAAACATGTTCCTCGAAACTACAGCAATAAATAGGCGTCACCATTTCGGGAAGCCATTCATACAGCAACAGAGCCAATTACAACTTACCTCGGAATTCTGTACAGGTTCTTTCACTCTGGGAGACTGAAAAACAGAGAACAAGCTGTCACTGCCTAGACAAGAGTAAAACTTAGTGACTTGTCAGCCATACTGAACACATGAAGCTTTCATATAACAGCTTCTGAGTTACACACACGGATTAAGATGCACAATAAAAGGGACACCACAGGATTTGTTGGCAATCTAATCGTATTACACCACCTAGAAACAGGCAATCATGTTTCAGAGCTTGCAGTTGGTATTTATAGGTACAAATACCTCAGCTGCTATCATTGGTGACAATTAGTCAAATCCAGCACTCTTGAAGATCACACGGATTGGATCAAATTACTTGTGCACCAAGATGGCAAAATCCATTTTAAGCCACCCAAGCATCATAGAAAAATATAAGCCACTCAAATCTGCCTTGTTGAATTCTGCTAGGAAGCGAATCCCCTTCTGTATACCCAGGGAACTAGTTTGCAAATCAACTTGGATAGACCATACAAAT
>VWZK01012143.1:0-27024 GCA_013396935.1 Baryphthengus martii
ATAAGCTGTCGTGCTGGATTGGTAAACAGGCGAATTCGACATCACGAATGCTATCCCAATTAGCAACTTATGTGGAGAGTGTGCGACATGCTCCTTGCAAAATTGTGCAGCTATTGATTTTTTGCTATTGGCGCATGGACATGGATGTGAAGATTTTGATGGGATGCGTTGTACGAACTTGTCCGATCACTCACAGTCAATACTTAAGAGCACACAAGAACTTATGGATGCCACGGGACAAGACACCATCTGCTTGGCAACCTCATTGCCTGAGAATCCATTCACCACGTGTTTGGTTGGTGTCCCGATTGACCAGGAGAGGTGGGAGCGGTTGGCCAAATCCACCGGAGCGAATCTCGCCGTGGAAGGCGAGATGCCATACGGAGGGAATTGGACGATGGACATGTGGGACCAATGGGTTGCTCACCTGCCTCTAGCACCGTTGCCTCCACAAGAACTGGAACTCTGAGGCTTGGTGCAAATGGACCCGTGTGTGCTTTTTAACTACTCTGGCAAAAATCAATCAATGAGTTGGCCGGTTAATGCCGTCATCATGGCCTATAGAAATGCATCGTTATGGTGTAACTATGCTGCCACAAACCTCTTGGCATCTAGCGACATGCCCATTGTGCTGCCCCAGGGAGTCTTTCTGACATGTGGGGACCACGCTTGGCCAAGCATACCGATCTATATCAAAGGGGGTCCCTGCTGATTGGAATGACTTACACTATTGACGCCCAACGAGACAAGGATTGAAAACCATACAGCATGGGGTAGGCGGCTGGCTCAAATTCTTGGTAAAAACAGGGCTGGTTGTGCTGTTTGTCATTGTATGCATAATGGTGTTTGTGCCGTGTTTGCTTTCCTGTCTGCAAAGGGCCCTACAGCGGATGGTAACCACAGCCTTTTCAGTTAAAAAGGGGGAGATGTGGGGATTGCCAGCAGGCCTGGCATTTCTCACGAATGGTGACCTTGAGCTATTTCAGCCATGCCCGTGAGAGATCGGAGAGTCCCGAAACAGAGCAGAAAAACAAGATAAAAGGGAATCAGAAGCTCGCAAGGTCCTATAGCTAATCATGCCAAACGTTTAAGGCTAGGTATCCAGTGAACATGTAATGTGTGTATGAGAAAAGATGTATAAGAAACAACAGGTGATAATAAAGACGCTTGGGCTTTTGCCTTTTGCCACTGAAGTGTGTGTGTGTGTGTTTCATGATCGTCTCGACAACAGTTGCCCAACGAGAGGCGACACTCTTTACTCAGCTGTCAGTTAGTCACTTTAATAAGGAAATGGCTATTTCCTTATCTAAAGTCAGATTAAGACAATGAAGCTTTGGTCTCTGACATATTAGCAAGCATGGCTTTCTATGGGATGTTTATTGTTGCTCCACTCATTTTTTCATTTATTTCATTGTTTCCCCTTGCACAGCATAAAATTAGCTCAAGAGTTTATCTAATGGCTTTTGAACAAAAGCAGTTTGAAGCCATCATCTAAGAAGTCCCAAAATTGTTTTCAGTTTTAATACGTTCACTTGTAAACTGCAATGGAATAGCACGACTGCTACTTACAGTTGATATACCCTGCAGTGGGAATGAAAATTGCCAATTGGGTAGAAACATAGAATCATAAAATGATTAAGGTTGGAAAAGACCTCTGAGATCATCAAGCCCAACCATCAACCAAAGCTACCATAACCACCAGAGCACAAATCTTGTGAGGAGTAGCTTAGGGACCTGGAACTGTTCAGCCCAGAGAAAACGAGGCTCGGGGGCAACTTTCTTGCTCTCTACAATTCTGTGAAAGGAGGTTGGAGCCAGATGGGGGTCTGTATCTTCTCCCAAGGAATAAGCAACAGAACAAGAGGAAAGTTGCATCAGGGGAGGTTTAGGCTGGACATGAAGAAAAATTTTTTCCCCCAAAAGGGATGTCAAGTCCTGGAACAGGCTGCCCAGGGCAGTGGTGGAGTCCCCATCCCTGGAAGGGTTTAAATGCCATGTACACCTGCTGCCAAGGGACATTGTTTAGTCGTGTCCTGGCAGTGCTGGGTTAATGGTTGGACTTGACGATCTTCTATGATTCTATAATCTTAAAGATGTCTTCCAATTAAAACAATTCTATAATTCTATGAAGTAGACAGGTGCCTGTACTGCAGCACCAACCACTCTTGTTAGGAACTCTGGCCCAAATGCCACCAGTTTTGCAGGGGAATGGAAATGAATTTCAGTTTTACTTTATCTCTTTTAAGTCACTGTCTTTTTACAGAATTGAAGGAATTTTTGCAACTTCAGTACTGTAAATTTTATAATTAGTATTAATTCTGCCAAGTATTGCAAAAGACTCAAACGTCTGCTTATATATTTAAGAAAATTTCTGGTTTGAAATTATTTTGTCTTGCTATGGTCTACCCTCACGCATGCTTAATAGTGACTCTCCTATATTCTGCCCCTTGTATGGCTTCTCACAGTGGCAGGGATATTTCAGTGATGACTCATAACCAGTTTTTGTGGTTGTCTGTTTCTTACTGTCTCACTGCAAAAAAAGAGATATTTTTGACGTTTTTTTGCCTACTGATCTAGAAATGTTGGGCTTTTGTTTCCTACTTACATATGATATCTGATTAACTTAGCATATGATATCTGAACTGTACCTTCCACAAAACGCTGCAGAGTATAATCCATAAAGTGTATAAGACATTCTCTGATGTTCTTATTTGCTGAAGATTCTCTTCTGTTGGCTTAAAAATCTATTTTTATGGTAGTTGTTATGGTAGCTGTATCATAGGAATGGTTTCATCTCAGGCTGAAATCAACTGTTCATTTTTCAAACCTCAACATGGGACAGAAGCGTAACAAGTTGTGGTTTTGCTCAGTTGTCCTCCATTTGCCCATCATATTTTCTCTATAAATGTATATAATTACAGATCCCAACAACACCACAAATTAACAATTCCTTCCCAAACTGCTGTTCGAAATTGGCTGTATTATGTAGTGGGAATAAACCCTGGTTTGGAGCACAAGAACATTGGTTATCCCACCACTTCCCTGGGCAACCTGTTACAATGCCTCACCACTCTTTCAGTAAAGAAAATTTTCCTAATATCCATTCTAAACCTCCCCTAGTGCAATTTAAGCCCATTTTCTCCTGTCCTATTGTTAGCTATTTGGGAGAAGAGACCAACACTCACCTCACTACAACCTCCCATCAGGTAGTTGTAGATAGCAATAAGGTGTTCCCTCAGCCTTCTCTTCTCCAGACTAAACAATCCCAGTTGCCTCAGCCACTCCTCATAAGACATGTTCTCCTGATCCCTCATCAGCTTCACTGCTCCTCTCTGGACCTGTTCCAGCACCTCAATGTCTTTCTTATGCTGTGTCTTCCAAAACTGAACACAGTACTCAAGGTGCAGCCTCCTCAGTGCTGAGTACAGGGGCATTTCCGTACTCTCTCTGAACATACAGTTTTTGATACAAGCCAGGATGTTGCTGACCTTTTTGGCCACCTGAGCACACTGCTAGCTCATGTTCAGCTGGCATCCATCAGCATCTCCAGATCCTTTTCTGCCAGGCAGCTTTCCAGCCACTCACTCAAGTGACCTGGCCCTTGGCCTTGTTAAACATCATACAATTATCCTCAGCCCATCAATCCAACCTGCCCAGATCCCTCTGCAGAACCTGAATACTGCAGTTAAGACCTTCATACCTTTTAGGAGCCATTGAGTTGACGAGCAGGACATGGTTCAGAATAGCTGTGGACAGCTGGCAATAGTTATTCCTCCTTGCAGTCTACCCTGCCTCTGACACATGAGCTAAGAACATTAATTTGCCTTGGTTTTAGCTATCCTAGGCTATAGCTTTGCATCAGTCAAGACCTGAGTAATATCTGCAGTACTTCCCAGCTTGTTTTAGCTATGCCCATCTTCTTGCACATCCTCCCATAGCAGCTGACATTAAGAATGTGTGGGAATTCATGTGTATGTGTGTGCTTTGTATATGTATTGCATTTTCGTATCTTATTGAGTCTTCATTTAGCTTCCACAACAAGGTTGACAGACGTGACACAGGATGTGTAGGTAACCTTCTCAAGTTATGTATGAATGACAGTTGAAGTTCAACCAGTGTACAATAGGACAATTCAAATGGCACTCAATTGTCTGTATATGGGCAGTTAAATTAAGTTTTACGTGTTCAGCATGGGATTCCACTGTAGATTAAGACACCTGCTTATAAATGCTTACATGTGTGACAAGTGTTTAAGTTCCCATTACAATCAGTGAGGATCTAGGACTGGACTTCTTTGTTAAAATGTAGACAGCTATCATTCTCTTGATTGAGGCAGTGTGTTCTTTCTGGCTTCTAGATTTTACTCTAGAAAAATATAGATCTCCTGTACTTCCTGTGACATATCTGCCAGCCTACATAAACATTTTGAATACAAGGCATTTCTTGTGGCACCAAATTCCCTTATCTATGGAGACAATTGAAGTCCACTCTTAGTCCATTCAGTCAGTGGAGCCTAGAAAGTGAACTCAGTTCATTGCATAGTGAACCATAACACCAACTGGTTAGTCAGTTGAATGGCTGTCTAGGATCTATCAGTTATATTGATGGGGAGTTTTGTTCCCTAAATGTAAATATGTGGTGACATTTTAGATACTCTAGGGTATCAGCATCAGGCTGACAGAAAGGACACAAGATCCATAGGAAATCTAGGCTGTTTCTGGAGCTGGAAGATAGTGAATGCTAAGCCATCTCACGTAAGTTCACGTATTTCTATGTGTTTAATGTTGAACTCAGTCCTGACTTCACAGTTTCATACTTTAGGAAGTGGTAGCCAACAAAAATTATCTTGGGTGCCTAAGAATTTCAGCCTATTGGTAACAAGAATGCTGAACACTACAAATAGGACACTATGCCTTATTCTTAAAAAAAGATTCTTTAATTCAAATAAATATTTCTGTTTAAAAAACTTGATTAGGAGAATTTTTTAAGAGAAGAAAAGGTGATGCTAAAATGTGTGATTTCAAATAAAAATATTTTTCAAATGTTCTTTCATCTACATGAATTTCAAAAAGAACTTATGATTTGAAGCAAAATGTAGATTTTTCTTAAGAAAAACCCTCACTCAAAGTAGTAATGAAAAGGTGATGAAACCTATGACAGTATTCCTGAGACATTGGTAAGAATGATAGAACACTTTAAACAGAGTGGACTCAATAAGTACTGACAAGCCAGTTTCAGCTACTGCATGAGTTCAGTGATACAAAACTTTTGAAATATATCTCTCAGCTGTATACACTAGTTTAGGACCTATTTATATAATTTTAATGAGACAAGCCCTATATTATGCCATTGAAATGTAGCCTTTCATTTCATTGAAATGAAATCTGACTGACAACAATTGTTCTCTTTCTTTTTTCCAAACAAATTTTACTTCAGTGCAGATACTTATATCCATTTTCAGGTATGATTTCTTTTCACGAAAGTTAGAGATTCCTTATATTTCAGTTTTTAATACAAATTCCACTCAGCTGTTCAACAATGGTACTGACCTTTAATAATAACGGGAAGTCCATATTTGCCACATATTATCTCTACATATGAACAACTTTGTTGTGTGTAGAATAGAATCATAAAATCACTTAGGTTGGAAAAGGCCTGTAAGATCAAGTCCAACAGTAAACCTAATGCTGTCAAGTACACTACTAAATCGTGCCCCTAAACATCAAGTCTACAAATAGTTGAAAACTATTTTCATTAATACTTCTCACAGTCCGTGAGAATATGTAGTATAAAAAAAAGTGAAGTGACACAAATATGAAGCAAATTGTTTATTCTCAAGCATGTAAGTAAACTCTGTGGCTGAATCAAATGAAAGTAGAATGACATTGTAGAGTAGTATGCAAATACTATAGTGAAGGCATCAAAAACTGAAGTTGTTTCTTGTGCATTGTAACATTCGTAATTCTAAGAATATTTCATCCTCAAGGGATATAAAGGTAAGTAGAATAAGTGAGGTACGACTTCCTTATGTTACTTTATTAGCAGTAAAGAAGTAGGAATTGCTGTATTGTTGTATATAATGTTTAGAATTCGTGACTCTGGACATAGATTACAGAATAAGTAAAGGCAGCAAATGAAGTACAAGTATAAACAAGATACTATTCTTCTGGTTAGTTATAGAACTATACTTAAAACCTAGTAGGAAGGTAGATATTTATTTAGAAGATATACTAGATTTAAATAAATACTTTTTTTTTTCTTTTCATTGAATACTGGTAAATGCAATAGGTGAATGTCAGTCAGTACTTACGTAACATTTGTTAATGTTCCTAGATAGCTAGAGCAAGACATATCTTGTCTTCTATCTAATTTAGTCATCAATATTGTCACTCTTCTTATAGAAGTCTAATATCATTTGGATTCATACTATTCTTCCCTTTATGATAATTTGCTTTAAAAATATTGTTATTGTTCTAAAAGATTGATGCCATTTCAATTTCATGTAAAGTGTTTCTGTTCTGTGGAGAAGACCAACGGGGATACCCAACCTATATTACTTCAGTCAAAGTAAAATGTAACTGATTATTCTTGATAAGATTAAAACATTTAAAAGAAACAAGCAAAAAAAATCCCTAGACTCTTCTTTAAATTTGTTTAATTTGATAACTATTTAATTCTTTCATTTCCTTCGTTTGTTTATTAAGAAATTAAGTAAATTTTAAAGTACAGCTTGAAAAGTGCCATGTACTGTATAAATGCATGTTCTGTTCTGAAAGGATAAAAGCCATAAGTAAACGATGAACAAAGAAGTAAAACACATCACATAAAGGCTGAACACCGTATATTTATTTTGTACCATCAACTGAAGAGACTACAGTTGTAGCTTTAGAAGAAATGAGAAATTGTTACAATCCTTCAAATTACGTTACCTTCTCAGCATAAAAGATTCAGTGATTATATTTTTTTTCACAGTTAAAAAGCACCAACTTCAGTCAGTTACTGGCAGGGATAAAGACAAAAATAAAAACATAGTAGGCAGACAGTAAAACAAGAACAAAGAAACTAGTAGGCTGATAAGGAGTAGAAAATTACAATTGGTTTCTTACAGATTCATCTGTGGTTGACTGACTTGAGTGACTAAAAAAGTGCAAGTTTTCCCAGAAAGCTTTCGTTACCACTGTGACAATTACAAGAGCTCTTTCTCTCCTCTGCCTAAATGGTCATTTCTCTGAAATTTTTGAGACTTAAGATTTCTCTTCTTTGTAATCATGTAATTGGCTAGAGTATTGCCAAAAGACTTACACTGAATTCACAGGGTCTTGGAACTGAAGGTTATCAGACTTGTTCTGGTTAGGATTTTCTTGACCTGTCTGCAGCTTTCAAAATTTCCAGAACAAACCATGAGGGGATGTGCTCAGTTTTGTTCTCTAGATGGACAGTATTAATAGGATTACTCTTTTACCTTATTTCTTAAGTATACTTTTGGGGATAATTACTGGTATATAGAGTTGTTATTTCACCTTTATTCTTGACTGTTTCTGTACTCAGAACCTACCCATTCTACCCACCTATTTAGCAGGCGGAAGTCAGCCCTGGAAGGGTCTCTGAGCTGATGGTATGAATAAACTCAGACAGAAAAATTTAAAAAATACTTGGAAAAAAAACCCAACAAGCAAATATTTTTTTTAAAACGAAAAACAAACAACAACCAAACTAATCTATGACAAACATTTGCAGCCATGCTTTCAGAATTCCAGAAAGGTAAAGAGAAATGTGAAAAAAATCAAGTGGAAACATATAAAATACAGTTAAATGGCTTGTAAACCTATAAATGCAAATAAAATAGAGATATCTCATAAGAAAGGATTGACCAGAGAAGAACGATAACCAGAATTAGTTTGAGGTTTTCAGGGTAAGAGTTATGACTGAACACTAATGGAATTAAGTACGTGGGAGCAGAACTTGCTACACTTAAGAAGAAAAGTATTAATTTAGATGGAATAGGAGATAAACTGTGCACCACCTTTCACAAATAACATGAATTGCAGAAATGAATCAAACTTTTATAGATACCATTCTGTTAGAGTATGCATGATGTGATGGGAAAATACATTGCACTTATGAAATAGAAAACTAGGTAAATATGATCATGTTAATCCAACACTAACTGGTTTATACATAGTTTAAAGCCAAGCTTTAAAACCATTTTGAGGGAAAAATAAATATGAAGAAGTTTAACTGGAATTCCTCAAAATGAACCACTGTATTTCAAATTAATTATAATTAGATGTTGATAAGGATTTCTGAGGGAAAAAAATAAGCTAGGTGGCAATCTGTAGAATAGGACTGCATACACAATCTAAGAACCATGAAAAACTCCTGAGAACCTTTCATAATATAATTATTAGCATGCATTTAGGCATAAATACAATCATACATCTTTTGCTACATCTACTTAACAAATACATGATAAAATAACCTACATCTAACTACTTATATCCAAATTAATAGATTGTCTCAAACTCAAAGTATGGTGCAGTCAATGCACTGTAAAATATCTGCAATAAAAAAAAGGATGAGCATGCATAAATACACAAATCAAAATAAGGCTATCCTCAGGATAGAAATGGCTCTAGTGAGTATCTTTTCTCCATTCAGTCTTTGCAATTTATTATAATCATCCTGTATGGCAGCACCCAGCAGAGTTTCTATGATGTACTTAAAGCTGACTTGCTGTTTCCACCATAGCACTTTTCTTTTTTATTGATTTTAGCTTCACTGTTCTATTCATTTTTTTCCTAAAATTGGGCACATATATTTTCAAGTTTATAGTCTTCATCCTACATCTCACCCTTCCCACACTTCCTTCTAAATCACTTTACTAGTGCTTAGTAGTGAAGTGGATGTTTATCATAAATTGGCTTAGCATTTGCTGTTTTTGGAGTTGCACATGGAGAGAGAGGAGGTGAATGTAATCTTCATCACAGCTACAGATTAAAAATACACACACAAAAATTATCTAAAAATGCAATATTTTCAGTTCTTTTAATTTTGAGCACATGAATATAATTGAGTCAAAGACGTACCTCACATGCTTAACGCAATTCTTATGTTCATGAAGATGTACCTCCTTCCTCTCTAGTAAAACCTAGAAGAATCCATGAAAAACATATTTGGATTAATTCTACTAGGATGATTAGAAATGGCAATAAAAATTAATAAAAGCTTATGCATAATAAAATTATTACTCAATTGCTTGCTCAAAAAATAAAATGCTTTAAATCTGAGCTTTTCCTCAGTTCCAGCACCTGTTACAGGAGTGTTTGCATAACCATGAGGCTAAGTAACATGCAGGATTTGAGTGTTTCCAGTCTTGTTGCTCAAATTAAGCCCATCTGAAACTGGGAATGCCCAAATAATGGGAGTAGAGGTAGACTGATAAACAAAACCGAATACTGACTTTAACCAACTAGATAGGTGGAAGTACAAAAACAGGTATGTTCTGATTGCAAGAATGTCAAAATTCAAGGTAAAATAAGAAACCTATGTAGTAACAACTACCCCCAAAAGAATACTTGAGAGATAAAGTCAATGAGTAGTCCTATTTAACACCATCTTTTTAGAAAAGTAAAAACTCTGAGCACATTCCTTCATGATTTGTTCTAGAAATGTCTTGAGATTGTACTTAGAGTATTATGACCATTATCAATGTCTCAGGTTCTCTGTAAGAGGTTTTTTAAGAAACCTACTGCTATTCAAACAGCTTAAAATGACCTTAGGTGCACCAAGTCACTTGCCACTCATGATTCAGGAGCTCTGAAATGCTATGCAGTGATGCTCCATTCAGATTGATAAACCCCTACAGTCAGTTGCCAGACATATAAGATTCTGAAGTGATGTGGTTTAGGACTATCTGGCAACTGTGCACAACCCAATTGCTCATTTGCTACCTAGACCACCTAGCCCTGCAAATCAAGCTCTGCACTCGAAACCTGCGCACCTGTCCTCAGCCATCCCTTCCCCTATACAGTGGGCATGACATCAATATGGTATCAAATATCCCATTGGTTAGTTCAGTTAGGTATCCTGATTGTGGCCTCTCCCAGCTGCTTATGAAAATTAACTATATCCTAGCTGACCTCAGGACAAGTGGATTGCAATCAGGACTGAAAAAGTCTCCACTGGCTCATCTCCTGCCTCTCCAGGATTTTTTTGTATCTTATTTAAGAATAGTCTTAGTGTATGTACCTTTATGTCATGGTTAAACCCCAGCCAGTAACTAAGCACCACACAGCTACTTGCTCACTCCCTGCCCCAGCAGGATTGATGGAAGAGAACTGGAAGGGTAGAAGTGAGAAAACTAATGTATTGAGATAAGAAGAGTCTAATAATTGAAATAAAATAATAATATAAGAATTTGTAATAAAAAGGAAAACAACAAAGAAAACAAAACAAAACAAAAAGACAAGTGATGCAAATGGAGACAATTGCTCAGTACCAACTGATTCCCAGCCAGTCACCAGCAGAAGCCCTCGGGACCAATCTTCCTTCTAATTTTATTGTTGACTATGACACCATGCGGTACAGAATATCCTTTTGGTCAGTTGAGGTCGGTTGTCCTAGCTGTCCCCTCCCAAATTCTTGTGCAACCCCAGCCTACTCGCTGGTGTGGTGGAGTGAGAAACAGAAAAAGCCTTGACTCTATATAAACTCTTCTCAGCAACAACTAAAACATCCCTTACTATCAACACTGTTTCCAGCACAAATTTAAAACATAGCCTCGTACTAGCTACCGTGAATAAAATTAACTTTACTCCAACCAAAACCTGCACAGTTTAAAAGATTCAGGTGCAACATGACACAGTGAAAAACACACTGGGAAAACAAAACACTCTGGATTTTGGGTTACCTACTGCATTATGTTAGAGAGGCTTGCATTTCTTTGCAAGTTTCTTCTACGTGTCTCATCTGTACATTTTCTATGGGTATACCAATAGTTTTAAGCATAGGTTGCTGTTACCAGATGTACTCTTCTACGTAAGTTGGAGATTTCAGGGAATTATTTTTGTATATTATAGGTATGTATGTAAATTAATACTATTACCCTTAAAGAGCTATAATACATTGGTGCAATAACATTTTGATGTAATGAATATCCTCAAGTGTCTTACATTCAACTAAAGGTGTCAGACATCTGTTGCTCATTTTTGTCTGTATTTTTTCCCTGCAGTACCTAATCTTTACAGACATTGAGTGTTTGCAGCATCTTCTAACATGATGCTCAGGTAATTTGTTGCAATCTGTGACAGATCTTTGAGAATATTGTGACTGAACAATAAATCCTTACAATGTGAGAAGATTCAGTGGAGATTAGCCAGGGTAATGTGCTCATGAAGGTCAGGGAATATCTGAGTGTGACTGACCACAGCTATTTTAATGAAAGCTGACTTTATCTCAACACTGAGGACATCAGCAGGTGGCTTTTCTTTTAGATAAAAAGCTATGCCAGTTGAGTAGATAAATGATGGGGTAAATGGTTCTTCTTGTGTTTATTAAGAGTGTGATTACACCCCTGTATTTAATGAGCACTGTGGGGAGAATGTATGTGGTTCAATCCAGTATAGAGTATAAAAATCTGAAAAACTAACAAAAGAATTTTGAAGACAGCAAGGGGTTTGAGAGGGTGTAACCAATGTTTTTCTTCATAACAAGTGGGAACACTCCAGTGTTGTGATAGTGAGTATATATTAGGGGCTGTTAACAAAGATCAGTTTGGTTTTGTGATTGAACTCTGTATTGCCAGTGCTGTATTTCATTGTGTATCTTATATTTTTGCTGTCTTTTCAGTATATTTTGTACCTCTCCAATAGATCGGAAATCCTGTGTAACATCAGCTATCTCCAAATAAGTACATTTGATGTTAAACATTGCACCCTCCACATATGGAATATCTAAAAGACACAGGTCGGAGAGAATGGTATTCTGACAAAGACCTGGAACCCTTCTATCCTATTACCTAACTGAATATTTGATATTAAACTACTCCCTACAGGTAATATTACAACCCAGATTAGTGTATTCTTCTCTCAGTTCAATTACCTTTTTTCCTCACTGTCTCCATCTTTTTTCTGAGTCGTAGTATTTTGCAAACAACAGTGAGTACTGCTTTTAATGCTAGCTGTGTTTTGACCTGAACTTAACGCTCTGTGCATGTGATCAGATGCTAGCAAATCCAGAGCATCAACCTCTTTATAGGAGTTGCCTCTAACCCTCAAATAATCTGCAAGAGGTGATAGATGTCAGTAAAAAAAGCCACAAGCTAGCATGCAAGGCTGTAAACGTTTAGACAAGTTAAAAGGCTTTTTCTTCTAAATATTATATGATTTAGGCAAACAGTTTAGCTAAAGTAAGGTTTCTTGCTGTAGTCTTCTGGTTTTAGAAACTTTCACTCTGCCTAGAGTGTTTTTCAGATGTCAACATTCTATTTAGGATTTCACTTCAAGGCTACAAGAATGTTTTATTCTTTTCACAGTTCACTTACTCACAGTTCACCTACTCTGCCACCTCCTGCTTTTTGGTTTTGTTTTGTTTGTGGTTTGTTTGTTTGTCTAGTTTTTTTCCCAAGTGTTATTCAGTGCCTTCATGAATGATTGTGGATTTGTTTCTTCCTGACATTACTATCAACCTACCTACCAGCTTAAGCAAATGCTTCTTCAGGAAAAAGAATCAGTCTTTACTGATTCATCCTATAAACGGGACATTAGAATAAATGTCCTAGAATAATGGCACTAATTATCATTCTAGTTTACCAGTAGAAAACTTAAAAATGCACAAACTGTGTTTTTTACAATTCTCAGATATTAAAATTATTAGCAAATCTACATATTTCTGTGTTTTACAGTTAAGTTTAGGTGTTTTAAAGGGAACTGGAACTCCTTAAAAGCTACTTTTAAAAGGAAAAAAAAAAACAAAATCCAAACTTCAAATTATTAGCTAAATATGTTGGGCCATATTTTAAAAAAATGCATATTACATTTAGAAATATGTTCTTACATTTAGAAATACATACTGCGACTTTTAAAAGTGTCTTACACACCGGGCAAATACCTTAGAGCTGTGTCATTGCCAGCTCCTTATCTTGAGAATGCATATAATAATAATTTCAAAGACTGTCTTGTAAAACACTAAGAAATCATTCTGATAGGCATTATGTAGTGAAAAGAGACTAGACTACAAGATTCAAACAAATGATCTGTTTGAATTTCACTCACATATCTAATACAACGCTAATGAAGGTTTTCACGGATACGATGGAAGAATGCACTATTACAACTATAAAGCAAGAATATACTGTAACAACCTAAAGAGCACACTAAATATTATAACTGTGTTAGTTAATCACCTACGGTTGCAATTTTACAGAAGTCTAAATATTAGCTTACCCCTCCAGGTAAGGGTTTTTAATCTCACAAAAGTGACCTTCGTCAGTATCACGACCAGGGGGGAAGGGTCTCCATACAGGTAAGACGTAATGTTGGAGAGGGGACTCCCAGTTCCTCCCCTGAACCTTAGGGGTTTTATTCCCTGATTTATGTGACTGTGGGCAAGACTATGCCTGGTTGGATTATACCATCTGGATACACAAGGTTGTTGGCTGAAACCAACACTGAAATCTCCAGGTTCTCTTTGTCTTACTTTCTCAAGTAACTGAATAATGGTTTGGATGGAGACTCAGGGCATATTCTCTGTTCGGGAATTTCAAGGCTCAGCTCAGGTTTCTGTTCTTTGTAAGGTGCAGCACTACCCTATTTGCTCTGTGGCTTATGGACAACTCCGGGCTGAGATATCTACAAAGTTCCCCATAGATCCTCTCTGCATAGACAGGGTCTTAAGGTGATTCAAGGCTCTATCACTTTTACAGCCCCCCATGAGTCACCTGCATGCACCAGACATTACTGAAACTTGTTTATGAACTATGAGCAAATTGATACATATACATTCATAATGGGGTTCATGATTAATTTTTTCTTTTTTTTTTTCTTTTTTTCTATTATTGTCACTGGAATGTATTGCAAGTATTGTACATTTTTGCTTTGTTTTTCCAGCCAAAAAACACAATATAATAACTTAGTATTTTAACTGGAATGGATTTGTCCTAGAAATTTGTCTCTGTTTAGCTGACCAAGGTGACAATAGGTGCTGTTTATCCATTCCCTGACCTTTCTGTGTGCAGTAGTGGAGACAATTCCTAAAATTACAATGGTTTTATTGGTTTTGTTTAGGGAATATGGAACATCAGGCAAGAAGAATAAGGATCATAATTGTTTCATTGGGCTAGATACAATAAAGAACTTGAGTACTTACTTAGAAATTTAAGTAGAAACTAGGTCTGGTAGAAGCTAATCAGAAGTTGCATGCCCAGATCTGAAGTTGTGAGCTGCCCAGGAACAAGTCTAGTGGGGGAACGGGAGCTTTAGCATGCTAATGGCAGTAATTACACTCATACACACATTATGGCAGTAGGAGGTTACACATTAGAAATGCAGTGCTATATCCACATTGCAGGATAACTGAGAGCCCTGGGGCAAATTTCATTATTCAACTAAGGAGGAAGTTCTCAGGATAACAATGTAATCAATTGAACTATTTAGCAAATATGAACTGATTCTAAAAAATTATAAAAGTTCAAAAAGGATCAGTTCATATCCTGTGTGTTGTTCAGTTAATTGAATTAGTTCTTGACATTAAAATTAAAGGACATAGTTAATTTCTCTCTGACCTGTATCACTGGAAAAATTAAGAGCTACAGAAAGAAAAACATTAATTTAGAATTTATTTTACTGCAAGTGTGTGGTTCATACTAAAAGGACCATTTAGGAAATTAATGCATTCTTTCATATTCTTAGGAGTAAAATTGAACTTTATTCAATACCTCTGTCAGGTACTTTGAGAAACAGGCAAGAGTAAACGTAAGTCTCCCACTTCAAGGAAGAAGTGAGAGGAAAGAGCGCATCTGTACTGCTCTGTCCTACAGTATATTTTCAGATGCTCTATGTCATATTATCAGTGCATGTCACTAAAAACTATCTATCAGATGAATAAAATAACATTTTGAAATGACATTTAAAATTTTCAAAGTGAAGCTGCAAATACTTAAAATTCAGGTGTTTCCATTAAGTTTCATGGTAACTTTAAGAAAAAATATTTGCATGATTCTACAGAGGAAAAAAAAAATAAATCTACAGTTTAAATGAATCAGGTTTGATGAGTAAAACAATTTCTTTGAAATTTATTATAATAAATTCTATTATGTGCACACCTAGCACCAAGATCTAATTCACATTCAGGCCTGACAGCTACACTTCCCAGATTTGCTCTCTTCCTTTTCCTATGTATGAAGTATGTTTGTGTGTGTCTGCATTAGTAATTCAGTGTACTAGTGGTTTTTCTCAGTGCAAATTTGTACTCAATCTGCAATCAGTATCCTGAAGCACACACTCAGGAGCATTCCTGATAGATATGAACTAGTTTTGCTCCCAGTGGATGCAGTACTGAAGCTGGACACTTGGGTACCACCTGCAGTGGCACCTGCTGTACCTCCATTAACTGTACACTTGCCTGATAGAAGCAGACACCACTAGTGCAGATGCAGTGTGGATAGGCAGTGGTGGAATGAACCTAAGCCTCACTCTTTTTTTAGCGGGGGGCAATATCTTGCAAAAATTGCTTCCTATGATCAGGCTATTTTGGGTCAAAGTCTATTTAACTAGAAACTGCTTTCTTGATCAATACTGTATTCTTGCATCACTGTGGTAATGTCTCAGTGGTATCTACATTCTCAGGGGAAATTTTCTGTGTCTCTTTGTGGTTTCTATTGGCTTATGATTATCTGCACTTTTATTGTAAGCCCAGATATGACCAGAGAGCATTATTGCACAGTAAGAGCACAATTAACAATTATTTTTGTCCTTTCTTTGTCAGACCCCTTTGTATGGAAAATTTCTCACAGTAAATGGTATAGGCAGCTGGCTTTATGCCAGTATGACACACAAACCTTTCTTTGCTAAGACTGCATGGTATTTTGGGCTTGGAAATAAAGTGATAACATTCAACTCCCTTTTACATTGAGTACAAATTAATTGTCATGGCATTAGGTGAGTTTATGGAAATCCTCTAGGAAAGGTTTATGTCACCCTCTACAATGCAGCCATCTGCAGTAGACATTGTCAGGGCACAGCTGGGCTTGATGGCTTCCTGAGGTTGAGGACCAGGAGTGTCAGAACCTCCTTCAGGGTCCATCAAGGCAGGGCCTGGTAGCTAGGGCCTACTCCACCACCTCAGCCATGAGCGGGGCAACTGAGGGTCACCAAGGAAGCCTCAGCCCTGGGCATTGGCCTCATCACTGAGGACAGAGATGTGCCAAGCCTGGGCCAGGACATGGACCCACAGGTGGGGTTCAGGACTGGGCCCAGTGAGATTAGCCAGCATTAGACACAGACTCAGAATGTCATGCAGAGGCTGTGGGGAACAGGATGGGACAATGCCATATAAGAATGGCAGCCCACAGATCAGAGTCAGACAGAGCTCAGTTTCTCCTAAGCAGCATGATTTAAGTAATTTTCAGCTGAAGCTGAGATGGATATCTGCTCTTTTATATACTACTTCTTGGATCATTGACCTTTTCCATAAAATGTGTTTGCCGTGTAAAAGATTCACAAGCCTCTGGATAACAGTCACAGAACATAGAAACCTAATTGGCCATCTGTAGGTATCCATACACATCCCAATATTAGTGTCAGTGCAGTTTATCATCAACTTGCTATGCAGTGTCCATCTCCTTGAAATATATCACATTTCAGACTGTCAATAAGAGATCACAGTAACTGCCACTTACTCTTATGTCCATGCAAATCTTCTGCTGCAATCATCTCTGTAGACTACAAACATCTGGCATCCAGGAAAACATACTGTGTCTTTCCATCTGCTGTTGTAAACTCCAAGCATCCAGGTTTCCATAATTTTCTTAATAGAATGGAGTATTTTTGCATTTCTTAATCCACTTCAGTCCTGTGTTATGTAATATTTTTATAAATCACTCTTAGGATTACTCAGATGGCTTTGAAGACAAATTGAAAGCAAGCATGTCATTGATCTATTGGTTGCATATTGCAGCATAGTTGCAGATATAGGTGCTAATTGGCTAGCACCTGCTTTCTGCAAGGTATATTTGTTTAACTACATGATCAACTAGAAGCACAGTGACAACCATACTCACTATTTTAAACATTGCCATCCTCAAGCTTTGAATATGCTTGGGTTTTGTTTTGTTTTTCAGGACCTTGATGCTAATGTTAATTTAAGTATTTTTTGTAGCTGATATTAGTGTTGTTTCCCCAAGCATTGATTTACGATGCCTTGGGAACAGCTTGACCAGCTTTATGGTGTTGTCTCTTTTACTTCAGCTTCAGATTGCATATGCATTTGGTAGTACCTGCTGTTTTTGTGGTTTCCTAGGGTAGTTCATTGCTTTAGGCAACACTTTTTATGGTGTTAGAAAAATAAATCACAAGCATGTCAAATTTGCACATCAGAATATCAGTATTTTAAGAGTTACATATGATTGTGAGCACTGTAATGCAAGTATCTGTTCTCTCTTCTAATCTTCTCTTCTATTGTCTTTGATGAAAACATAAAAATAATCAAAAATAAATTATGCCTGTAGTGTCTTTCCGACATGAACCAGAAATTTATCAAAATACTTGTTATCAACTGTTTCAATGTCTGAAGGAGGGTTTTTTTGGTAAGATGCGCCCCATGAAATGTAGGAGTTTATTTCAGTCTCAAATCTCACAGTCTACAGTGAACTGTATAACATTACTTTTCTTCCCCTGTACTCTTAACATGGGATGCAGGACTTGAGGCTGATTAATAGTTCTTTGTACATAGAAGATCATTCAGTTATGGAGTTTATATGAATCTGGAATAGAAGCTGTTCCATATTTCAGTATTTAAGAAACTGTCAACCCTTCCTGGAAAGAGCTTCTTGTTTACTTTGTTCTTTCTTTGCTGGAGAAACTATTAATAAAGTTTTCCTTTTTTTCCTTTTTCTCCTTTGAAGGAATTCTTTATTAATTGTTCTATTACACATATGCCACAACTGCTGACTGTTTCAAAGCCATGTACTAACTCACTGACTTGCTTTTACATACTACAAGTCTTTCTTTTTGTAGCCTACAGGCTTTCTTCCAGCTTCAACAGAGATTGCTGCAGATCAACCTTTAAACAACCTGCCTTGAGCTTCCTAAATCAGTAAGTCACTAAACTGTGATTCATTGTGGCTCAGCAGCTCGCATACTCAGCCTGATCTTTCCACTTATGACCAGTTTTCAGTTTCTACACACTCTTATGAGGACAAGAGGATGAGCACTTGTGAGAGAACACAGGTTGCCTAGTGCAAAGTTCTCACTGAGAGCAATTTCCCCATTGGGTGGTTATAGAACACATGTCAAAAGGCCACAGGAGACAATTCTTCATAGGAAGCTGCTTGGCCTAATTCACATTAACATCATTTAGACCTGGAATAAGAAGCCAGTGAAAATTATGACAATAAAAATGATATAACAGTCTTCTATCACAAAGGTTTACTACTTCCTGACTTTTTTTTTTTTTTTTTCTCTTGAACTGCAGTTTCTGGATGGTAATTACAGTATCTCATTATTTAGAACAACTCAGAAATGTCATTAATTCTCTAGCAGTTTGACATGTTAGGAAAAAGATACGATTTTCTGAACTGCTGACAACTGCTGAACCACAGTTGAGTGTGAGAAGATAGTGACTGTAAAAGTGATGACAGTCCACCTTTTAAATGTTATAGTAGCTTTTCATTTTGATTATTGTTAAAGAAAGATGAAAGTCAGAGTGTGTTTTATGCAGTAACGATTACAGAGGAACTTGAGAAACTGTGGAGTGCATGTGAAGCTAAAGTTAAACTAGCAAGAGGATTATAAAACACTTGTCAGAATAGCAGCCAAGTATCCAGCATGGTTCAGAAGGATGTCTCAAGGCTCCACCAAACCCAGGTTCATTCAAATTTGATCTTCAAAACAAAAAACATATTTGCGAATCTCCTCACACTTTTCAACCCTGGAAAGAGGAATCAACCACACAGTATTTGGAAAGCTATAAATCTTCCACAGGCTCTTTGAAATATTGAACGTGGATGTAAACACAATTCTTTTCCATCTGCTAAATGTTGAGCAGGAAAACTTTGGTGCAATATAGCCTGTGAACACATATAGATGAAGTCAGAAAGTGCATGGCTGATCATTCTGCTAGAGACTGAGCCCTGTCTCCTCTTACTTTGTCTTGTTTTTCTGTTTTGTTGTTGCAAGTTTGGAAAATTGTTTTGGTGGTATAACACTGCTGTTGCATCCTTAGCATTTGCACTTCAGAGGAATCAGCAGAAAATAACATCCCTGCAACTGTTGTTATTGCATGGATAGAAATGTGGGCAGTCTTCAGTTCTTTCATTCTAGACCTCAAACTGGTTTTGTATTTTGTTGTGGTTTTGCCATTCTTTCATTCAACTCTGTACTCAGGCACACCTGAGCCTGTGCTTCCTATACATATTTGACTACCAATATATTTTGTACTTTTATGCTGCTACTGACTACATCTCACAGCTCTTTCCCCTTCCAGCTGCGTATTCAGTGCTCAAAGAACTTTTCACAGTGTTTTACTTGAGCAGAGGAATAATAAGCCACATTTTTTCAACCACCTCTCAAATTCTCACTGCTTGTTGTAAACTACCTGCAGATTTTACATGTCATGGCTAATACCTTATTGAGACAACTCTTGTCACACAGAAATTAAAAGCTGAAATTAAAATTCACAACTCTTCAATGAAGAACGATTGATGCGTGATGATGAGGTGGCAATAAGTATCTGATGTTCTCTGTAGTTATCTCGTCCACCTTATTGGTTGGTATGCTTTTCCACTTCATTTTATAATCTTTATCCATATTAGTCAGGGAAGAACACAGCTGAAGCAACAGCAAGCTCTGTGGCTGAGTACTAGATTGAGGTGGACAGGGGAATCCCAACCAGGGAAACTTGAGGCAGGGCAGAGAGCCCTGATAGGAGCTGGCAGCTCTCATGAGAGGTGCTGACATGATTTGGACATTGTCAGAAGCAATTGCAGAAGTGTTAATCAGCCCCAGGCAGTGCAAGTGACCAGGAGCATTGTGTTCTCCTCCCCCTCTACTCTGCCCTAGGGATACCACACCTGTATCCAGTTTTGGGCTCCCCAGTTCAAGAGAGACAGGGATCTGTTGGAAGGAGTCCAACAGAGGCTATGAGGACGATTAAGGGACTTGAACAGCTCTCCTATAAGGAAAGGCTGAGAGGCCTGGGTCTATTGAGTCTGGAGAAGGGAAGGCTGAGAGGGGATCTTATTAATGTCTATAGATGTCTAAGGGGTGGGTGTCAAGTGGAAGGGGCCAGTCTCTTTTCTGTGGTGCCCAGTAATAGGACAAGAAAGAATGGGTACAAGCTAGAAAGTAGGAGGTTCCACCTCAACATGAGGAGAAACTTCTTTGCTGTGAGGGTGAGGGAGCCTGGAACAGGCTGCCCAGAGATGTTGTGGAGTCTCCTTCTCCGGAAATTTCCCAAACCTTCCTGGATGTGTTCCTGTGTGCCCTACCCTAGGAATCCTGCCCTGGCAAGGGGGTTGGACTAGATGATCTCCTCAGGTCCCTTCCAACCCCTATCATTCTATGATTCTGTGAACAGGGTAAGAAAACAGGGATTGAGAGGGTGCAGCAATTTGCACAGTACATGCACAGAAGGGCACATGAGAAGGGCAGTGCAGGACTCTGCTTCAGTCCCCACCCTCCACCATCACAACAGAAAACAGATATGAAGCTTTAACCTGTAGAGAACCAAGAACAAGATCTACAAGGAGAAACAAGCAAGCACACAGTGGATATTACAAAAAAAGAAATTGTTGAGCGCTCATAGTGGATGACTCTCTGTTGACGGGCACTGAAACCTTCATCTGCTGCCCTGACAGGGAGTCACAAGAGATATGCTGCTTTCTAGGAGCTGAGGTCCAAGATGTTTCCGTGAGGGTGCTACAACTTGTCAAGAGCACAGAATACTATCCATAGTTACTCTTTCATGTTGTGGTTTAAGCCCACCCTGCTGACAACAAAGCATTACATAGCCACTCCCTCACTCAGACCTCCCTCTAGTGGCATGGGGACGGAGAAAATCCAACAAAAGGCAAAGGACAGGGAGGGTTTACTCACCAATTATGATCATGAGCAAAAGACAGATTCAACTTGGGGAGACAAAACTGCCGCCAATTTACTAATTGAATCAGAGTAGGAAAGTGATAAATACAACTGGATCGTAAACACATCTTCCCCGCACCCCTCTTCCTGGGGTCAGCTTTACTTTCAGTTCTCTATCTCCTCCCCACCAGCAGCACAGAGGGGCAGGGAATGGAGGTTGCAGTCAGTTTGTCCTGTGTTATTTCTGCCACTCCTTCCTTCTCAGGAGAAAACTCACAGTCTTACCCTGCTGCAACATGGCACCCCTCCCACAGGAGACGGTCCTCCATGAACTTCTCTGCCAGCATCAGTCTCTTCTGCAGGCTGTAGGCCTCCCAGTGACAGACTGCTCCAGTGGTGCAGTGGCTCATTGCAAGGCTACACTCTATAATTTTTGAGAAGTTGTGGAGACTGGGAGATGTTTCAGAATACTGAAAGATGGCTACTGTCATCCCCACCTACAAGAAGGACTCAAAAGAGGATCCAGGAAATCACAGGCCCATTTTGGAATCAGAAAGCACAGAAACATCTGAAAGCAGAAAACGCAAACCATCGAAACTCATCACTGTTGATAAGCATCTAGTGTCTAAAGCAGACACTGAGGCAGGGTGGAGATTCCGTGGTCCGTGTTATGTTGACACTGAATGTGTAGTAGTCCAGACTCCCATTCTCCAGCATATCTCAGTAGTTGACTGCTCCAAGCAGAAGGGAAAGTGACAATGGCCTGCTCCTGGCAGAAGCGATCAAGGTTGGAAAGCTCATCAAGAGGTGTTCTGTGCATCTGATATCCACACTTAGAGGTTTGCCTCCAGTCACATTCCCACACTTTAAAACTTTGCACATTAATAGGAAACTGAAGTATAAATGTGGGTCCTATGTTGGACCTGAGAGAAGGGACAAGGATCCAACACCAAATCCTGGGGACAGACTGACGGGTTTGTCCTCCTCGCCCTCCCAAAAGGGACACCTTTTGGTAAGACTTGTGCCTCACCTATGTTGAGTGTCTGTCTGTTTGTTTGTTTGTTTTACCCTGGGAAATTACTTGTATTTTGAGCTATATAATGATTTCTGCAGCTTAGTATATGTGTCACCAGCGATCTTAAAGAATCTGTGTATGTTGCAAGTGTAAATGAATCGTGTTATTCGTGAATCCGATTGCTTCTAGTGAATGCAACCAGACCTACAGTATAGACTGTTCGTGCATCTGGTATCGGACCTATAATCACAGGAAAACTGTGCTATTCGTGTATCCAACTGCTCCCTCTCAGGGAACTGGACCTACAGCATACAGGCTGTTTGTGAATCTGGTGTTGGACCTATAGACACAGTGACTATGCTATTCATGAATCTTGACTGCTAACCAGAAGTAAGTGTGGTCTGGAGTCGGACCTATAGCGACACATCTTAATTGGTGTACTTCTTAAGAGATCAGCCCAGCCACCCCTAGCCCCTCTAATCTCTGAGGACCAGCTAGGACACAAGGGGGCTTTTCTCTTACTAAATTCACCCCTCCCACACAGACACTTCACGCAACAGCCCATCAGTCTTACTTTGGTCCCTGGGAAAGTTATAGAACAAATCTTCCTGGGGAAAAGCCAGCACAGATTCATCAATGGGAAATTGTGCTTGACAAACCTGATCACCTTCTACGAGAAAGTAACCTGCTCAATTGATGTGAGGCAAGCAGTGGACATTGTCTACCTGGATTACTCTTTCTAGAACTGATGCATTATGGTCTAGACAAGTGGTCTGTGCAGTGGGTGGAGAGCTGGCTGACAGGTTACACCCAGAGGGTGGTGGTAAATGGCTTCTTTTCAAATTGGCAAACTGTTACAACTGGGGTCCCTGAGGGATTGATATTAAGTCCAATATTGATTAAAATTTTCATAAGGGATCTGGATGATGGGATCAAGTGTACCCTGACAAAAATCTGCTCATGATATCAAACTGAGTGGGGAAGTGGACAGCTCGGAAGGGAAAGCCACCCTTCAGGAAGACCTGAATAGGCTGGAGGAGTGGGCTAACAAGAACCTTATGAAGCTCAACAAGAACAGTTGTAAAGGCTTGTACCTGGGAAAACAGAATCCAAAAGTGCAGCACAGCCTGGGATGTACCTGGCTAGAGAGAAGTTCTGTAGAAATGGACCTGGGGGTCCTGGTGGACAACAAGTGTGCTTCAGGGGCAGAGAAAGCCAACATGTTGCTGGGTTACATCAATAAGAGCATCACCACCAGAGATAAAGTCAATATCCCACTCTACTCAGCACTTATCGGGCCACACCTGAAATACTGTATTCGGTTTTGATCTCAACTATACATAAAAGATGTGGACAGGCTGGAGAGGTTCCAGAGAAGGTCCACAAAGATGATCAAAAGATTGGGAAGTCTGCCATATGGGAAAAAGCTGAGAGAATTGAGTTTATTCAGTCTGGAGAAAAGGAGGTGTAGGGCACACCTGATCACCATGTGCCAGAATTTAAAGGGTGACTACAAAGAAGATGGAGACTCCTTTTATATAAGGAGTTACACAGAAAAGATGAGGGATAATTGTAAGAGTAATGGGAAAAAAAATGGAAAAAAATATTTAAAATGTGATGGATACATGTTATTCCTGGGAAGATACTGATCAGACTCAAGAGGAAAATTTTTCATAAAGACAACAATCAACCGTTAGAATAATCTAACCAGGGAAGTGGCATATTACACAACATCGAATACTTTTAAGATGGACCATCTTGTCTAAACAGTGTTTTTTCCAAGAAAATTTGGACTGCGTGATCCTTGAGGTTCCTTACAACTCGAGATTCTATGATTCTAACTCACAACTGTAAGAAGAACCTTAGAAATGGAATACTGAGTGGATAATTTTTTAAAAATATCTCACTCTAATTTATGCTACCATAAGCTTATAATTAGATTGTCACAGTCATTAACATTATGAATACCATTTTTTTCCTCAGGTTTGTGAAGTTTAGTAGAAAGGCTGGGTCCACTTGCATGAAAAGTTGGGATAACTCTGGCCTTGTGACTGTATCATGTGAGCTGCAGTATGTGTGCCACTTCGAATTTTTAATAGAAATATTATAGCCCATTTAGTTCCATCTCTGTCCCCTATAGAATAAACAAGGAGTTCATTGCAAGCACAGATAAGACAGACATGAAGTTTTTCTGTCCAACAGAGAATTCTGAGTTTTCAAAAATCTCTCTTTTTATTTTATTGCAAAATGTTGAGGTCTATTCAGAATCTGAAGGACTCTCCTCAGAATATCTTACATACTGGTCATTAAAGAACAAAAGAAATGCAGGTGCAAGTTACTCTTTGGCTTACTTGGATATGATGAAACTGATGAAAATGTGTCTCCTATACACCATATGTTCTATGATCTCCAGGTTAGTGAACAACTAGATAGAATTATTCCTGTCTTTGATGATGATGCTGTTTCACTAGGTATGAATAGTTAAATACCCAATACCTGAGAAAGAACAGATTCAATAGCCTGGAAGTTAGAACAGTTAAGCAAAGCTGAGGTTAACATTCTTGTTTCAAAAAACTACCATCCTTTTTCTGGTGAAGAACAACTCTAATATGAGAGGTTGATATTAATCCTTTAGAACTATCTCATATTCATTGATTATCAGAGGCTGTCAGGATAACATCAACTATAAGGTGAGAACATGTGCTTTGTATATCCTGCATGAGGATAGAGATATCTGGGCTATCCTGAAATGAATGAGGGTGTATTTATCTGGGCTTTTGATTATAAAACCCATTCCAGTGTTGAGAAAAAATCCTAAGTAAAAAATTATTAAAACTAGTTGTTACAGTACCTCTTAAAAATTTTTTTGGAGGTTATCATCTTAAATATCACTGCAAATGTTTGATTATCGTGATAGTATTTCATGTTGATAGCTAAGTCCTTTCTACTACCTGTAAACTTTTTTGAGGATATCGAGGTAACAGATTACAAATAAGTTTGTCTTTGCACAGCAGACTGGCAAATAAAAAAAAACAAAACAACAACATACTGGGTCAAAGACAATTGTGTAAACTGGTGTTTCAAAGTTTTGAAAATCCGTGGGGTTTTTCATTGGTTTGGTTTTCTTTTGCTTTGATTTGTTTTTTTTCCAAAAGAACAGCAAGGCCAATGTATATCAACTTGAGAGGTGGTCTGCATTTTCAGGACAGAAATAACTGTCTGCCAGTGAGCACTGGCACATGAGAAGACTCTTTTCCACAAGGATTTTTGAATAACATCCTAACTAATTCATGAGAAGTTTCTGACACATGTTCCTACAGAGCTTTGGGGTTTTAACAATTTTATTTTAAGAGGGTTTTTAAAAAAAAATTCTTGATTGATACAATGGAGTGACATATCAAGAAGGGTATAGGAAATAATGGGAATTAGGACCTTCTTGCTAAAAGATTAGGTATACATGCATACATATATGCAAGTGTAAACATGATAATGATCTCACTTTCTGCACCTGAGATATTCTAAATAAAGGGTTCAAGCACAGGAATTTTCTGTTTGACAGGAATGATAGGTCTTTTACTTTAAATTCATTTCAAGAAAAAATTGAAAGAAATTGTGTGTACCATTATTCTGAAATGAGAAGTATAAAATTGAAGACAGGAACTTATCAGAAAGTTTTGCCTTTAGGAAGCATCAAGACCAGCTGTCTCAGGTGAATGAGGCAGTTGCTTTGGGAACAAACTGTTAGGGCAGCAAAACTCTTGCCTGTTTTTGCCTATCAGACACCAAGACAGGATTTCTCTGTTGCCTATCAGTGCTATAAGTTTGGGGTGCGTAATGTCTGATGAAGGAAGGGGAGAGAGGTGTGATTCTTCCCAACAGCAACAGTCACTCCGTAGCATTTTCTCCCACCTTTGACCTTGCCCTTCTCGTGGCAAGAGTAGACTGGTTCCTCATCTCCAGAATAGCAATGACAATTCTTTGTCATATTTCTGAGGAGCCTTGAGGTGATTTTCTGAAGTAGTTACTGCAGGGAAAAAAAAAAAAAAAGAAAAAAGAAAATAAAGAAGGAATTCCAATTAAGTGTTTAATAGTGTGCCAGATTTAACAACAGGCAGTAATCTAATTCAAGAAATGATAAGGATATACTAAACTTCTCTAGATATGAAAAATTCGAGGTAGCAGATCCCATCTTCATAGGTTTTATGGAATTTTCTTAAAATGTCTAAAGGAAAACCAAGTATGCTGGCTACTATTTGTTCTAGCACTTGTGTATGTGTCAGTCTGTCCAGCAATAGGTCTATCTTAAGAAGTCACAGACACCATTGGTAACCCACTCAAAATACCTTTCATGTACAAATCCCAAATGGTAGCATCCTGTAGGCTATCAGACAAATCAGAAATCAGAAAATATTTCTACTAGTCACATAACTTCTCCTAATAGTAAACTCAGAAGTGTCAGCTATGACATCTATATCATCTAAGCCTGTAGATTTCCTCTGCAATTCACCTTTTTCAGGCAGGACTCAGACAATTTGATCTTTTAGCATTTGGTAGGTTTTCTATGTGTAACAATACTACATTCCTGACTCATATAGATGAAGAATGGCATTTCTTTATTGACAGGTTATTGAAATATCAGAAAATAATTTTTATCTAAAAAAAAAAAAATAACGCAGTTAGACAATAGTGCAACTTTTTTTTTTTTTTTTTTTTTTT
>VWZK01012143.1:27050-41716 GCA_013396935.1 Baryphthengus martii
TTTTTTTTTTTAATTATATTTCTCTATCAGAGTCAAAATCCACACTGGTTGCTTTACGTCATAAAATGACAACATGTAACTTAGTTTTCCAGATGGGTGTAATTTCTTGCATTGCACTATAATGTCGTACTAATTCTTTACTTTCTATAATATTTTGAGAAAATCACATTTGGATGGAACATGGAATACTGGCATGTTAAAATCATTTGGCTTCATATTCTTAAAAATGTATATAATTATAATTAAGCTAAACATGATAGATATAGATATATATAAATGCATAAATTAAGTATACATGACTGATAAGAATGACTCAGCAGCATGGATAGCAGAATTTTTTCCATTATATGATTGCTGCAGCTGCTACCTCCTTTCATTTCATCAGCAATTGGAAGTAGATCTTCTTGTAGTAAATATGTTGTATTTCAAAATGTTATTAAACATTTTTACTCTGCCCGTGAATTGTGTGCAGATGACATGAACCAAAAATTTGGGAAGTGTAGTCAGCTGTGTGCATTGTCTAAAACAGGAATTTAGGTAAGGATCACATCCACTAATATCTCGAGAATAAATGGCATTTTACCTGAGACACATTTTACCTTAGATTTCTCCTTAGGTTTTGTTCTAACAAACTTTATCTGTTTCTTTTTTTTTTAAATTTGTGTCAAGCTTGATCAATTTTGAATTACCATAAACAATTCAAGATAGCTATCTCTGGGCTACATGTGACAGTGATGTAAGCAATGTTGTGTTTGTACTAGTGGAGATAGATTAACTGTAAAATAGTTGGGACTGGTTGAGAATTATTGTACATCAGCCAGACTTTCCTGGATTATATACAGTAAAGGCAGGCTGTATATGACTGGAGGCGAGGAAAAAAAAAAAAAAAAAGGTTTCAGAAGAAAAGTCACTAATCTTCCAGATAGAAAAAGATAAGTAACAGTATTTCAATTATCACAGAACTGAGGCTACATCTCTTACATATCCAGGGAAGGGCCAGAACAGCAGTGACACTTTGTTAAAGAAAAATAGCCCCAAGCATAATAATCTAGGAAATTCTAGAATTAAGGTTGCTGTTCAACTCTGCATCTCCTTGTAAATTTGGAACTATATATATCTAGATTGTGCAACTGCATACTTTCCTCCATGCCATCTCCTCTGCCCCCAGGACTATTTCATGATCCTCAAGAAAAAAAATAAATAAAAAAATTGTATTATATTTTAATTTTCACTCTACAGCTGTATATTTCATTTATTAGACTTTATTGAAACCATGTCCTCAAGACAGTTACTGCTTTTCTCATAGCTTTTTCTATCGCAGTCATCACTATAGCAACAGAGTACTTCACAAGCATGAAGAAATTTATTTCACAAATTTCTGCAGAAGTCAGGATTGTAGCTGAAGTTCTGTATTTAAAAAAGGGAAACTGATAAATTAAATGAACTAATAGATTAGGTCAGTTGTACTGAAAACCTTAGTCAAAAAAACATGAATAATTTTTAAGTTTTTCTTTAGAACCAAAATTTGAACTGATTGTATCTTAAAAAAAAATAAAACTTGAACATTATAGCTACTTGAATATGTAATATTCTAAAGAATACTAACACTAGTCAGAAATTAAAAGGAAAATTGAGCAGATATCATAAATTATGAGTAAATAGTGAAAATTCTCAAAAGTGAAGCTGTCATTTTTTAAAGAGGAGAGTAAGACAAGCAGAATAAACCATATGAATACTTGTAGTAATATAAATACAGTGGGAAAAGTAGCACAGCTGTTATATATGAAGTTAGTAAAGGCTAAAGGGAAAGAAAAATGTTATTGACCACAGGGTAGCATAGGCAGACTAGGAATGAGAGGTGAAATCCCCTAAAGGATATAAGACAGTCAAACTGACCATACCTGATCATATACATTCCTGAGTTCTGTCTAGGAAACAATGAGAGTGGAAGGAAGTTTTTACAGGGATTCTTCAAAGACAGTTCAGGAGCAAGATTCATTTGCTATTTGGAGGTTCTCCTCCCCCTCTACTCTGACCTGGTGAGTCTGCATCTGGAATACTGTGTCCAGTTCTGGGCTCCTCAGTTCAAGAAGGACAGGGGACTGCTTGAAAGAGTTTAGCACAGAGCCACAAAGATGATTATGGGAGTGAAACATCTCCCTTATGAGGAAAGGCTGAAGAAGCTGGGTCTCCTTAGCTTGGAGAAGAGGAGACTGAGGGGTGATCTCATTAATGTTAAAGGGCAAAGTGTCAGGAGGATGGAGCCAGGCTCTTCTCAGTGACGTCCAATGCTAGCGTGAAAAGGGTGAAAGCTGGAACATAGGAGGTTCTATGTAAACAAAAGGAAAAAAATTTCATGGTGAAGGTGACAGAACACTGGAACAGTTTGCCCATTTTCATTAATTAAACATAAAAGGTAGGAATGTCTGAATGAAATTGAAAGACAGAATATGATCAATACCAAGTGCTATTCTGTTGTAATGTAGAAAAAATTTTAGGACTAAGATAATAGAATCATGTTAATATATAATATGAAGAGAAATCCCATGAAATTACACATTCAGAAAAGGAATGGGTAAAGGTTTCTTGGAAATATTTAAGGAGAAGAAGATTTGAAGGTGGATGTGACTTATAAGCTATGAACTACCTTGTAAAAAAAACCAAGCACACACACACAAAAACAACATAAAAAATGCAAATACTGTATTTGTTTCAAAAGAAGGAAGTCCTAGTTCAAGAAAATGAAGTGAATTTTCAGTGTCTTGAAAGCTTTTTATTTAATTTGTCATACTAAACAGTTATGAGTCTTCTCTGGGGAGCAGGGAAATTACCTATCTACAATTATTAGACTGTTCTAAAAATACCTTGCCTAGGGTTTTGGAAACTATTCAGTATCTTTTGCATTTGCATTTTCAGGAAAGTGAAACTGTCTGCTGTGAAGCTTGGTCTGAAGACTAAGAAGGATAGGATCAGGAGGTTTACTTTTAAAATGGAATCTGACAGACCTATGAATTGTTATTTTCCATGTATTTCAATGGAAATCTCCAGAAGCATGGAATTAAGCTACCTGGAAGTCCTTTACATTGCTTCAGCTAAAAAGAACTACTCAGCTGCAAATGGAAATATCTTCATTCTTAATCAGAGTTTGATTACATTTTTATTTCTTTAGTTAAAATAATTTCCTCAAGAAATGGTAGAATGTTGGCATAAGACTTTAATTCTCAATAACCAGAGAGGATTCAAAAAAACAGCGGGAATTCCATTAAAAGGGTTCTAAAGTCACTATGAAAGGCTGAATAATGTCCCTCATACCTAGTTTACGACAGGTCAGCAGCACAGGTAAAATTGCATGTTGTTTTTACAAATGAGGAGCCAGAGGTTCTATGATGGGAAAGCTGATCTTAAAAACTAGCTAGCACCCCATAACTGTATCCTTGCTTCTTGGTATTCTGGTAGAGATATCCCAAGGGTTATTATGCCTTAATAATAGCCTACTTTGCCTATGCCTGTTTGTCCTGACACTACTATAATTGAATGATGCTGTTGTATACAAGTTATAATATAATTAGTTATTTTATATTACATGTAATATTACACATTGCATGCTGTATTACATTTGAGTATTATATTACATTATGATAATAATATTTATATTACATTATGATTATAATATTTATAACTGCATTTACAGGTAAATACATGCAATGTTGCCCTGAATTTTCTGTAACATAAGTAATCCTTGTAAGTCTTTGAGTTTTCTTTCAACAAAAGTTGACCTTGAACATTCTACAATGGAAAAGTTGTACTGTTTTACTGTAAAACTAAAAAAGTGTCCCGGTTCGAGACAAATTCAGAGGGGGAAATATCCCCTCATGGAAAGCAGGCCCCTCTCCCCACCAAGTTCAGGAAAAGAAAATGTCCCCGGAGGAAAGTGAAGGAAGAGGAGAAAAAAACAACGAAAAAAACCTATTTTTTTAACAAGGCAACAAAAACACACAGGAAANCTTCTGGGCATGGGCTGACGACATAGGATAAACTCCAAGACAAAAATCACTCCAAGACAATTTCCATCTCGTTTGAGTTCCTCTTTGCTATGCCACAGATAAGTACTAAAACACATAGCACAGTATAAAAATTTTTAAACATGTTTAAATTTGATAAATCAGTCTGCTGAATTTGAGTCTGAATTTGGGAAGAGAATTCTGAAGTTGGAAAGTATAGTCTGCTATTGATTTCATTAATAGCTTCATTTTCAGAACTGAACATCTCTGCCATGTTGTAGACCAAACCTTATCCCCAATTTAATGCATATATGGAGCTTTATCTCACTGAGATCAAGAGGAAATATTATAAATATCTTAAATTATTATATCTTTAATTATTAAAATCTAATAGAAGATACATTTGTTAAAGGTAATTTAACATGACGATTAAAACACTACTTTAAATATATTCAAAAGACTGACAGCATTAATTGTGAAAACAGCTAAATATAAGATGCAATCTAGTCTACTTAGTTTTACTGGCTGTAATAATAGCTTTTTGATTCTGGTTTTGTTGTGGGGTGGTGTTTCTGTTTATTAGAATAGTTAGGAAATTTAATACTGATGTAAACACCTTATGCATGCTAGAAAGCTTTTGCTTCTACAGCTTTTCAGCAAATCCCTCTTCTTGACACTATTTGCCTTATGTAGGCAAAAGATATTTATATCACTATAAGTTATATATATTTCCCGAATTAAATTATTACATCAGAAGAATTTTGGAGTGTCTGATAAAATAGCATCTATAGAAAGTAATAACTTATCTTGGGCAGCTATGTTTAGTAACTTGTGATTGTAATTTTTCTCCGAAGTTTTTAAAAAACAACAAACAACTGGGTTTTTTTTCATGTAACCATCAAGAATCCTGATTTTCCCTTCAGTTTAGATTTATACTGAGTCCACATCAAATCCAAAGGTAACTTGTGCCAATAAGCGACTAGGTTTCTTTCTCGTTCTCCTAGATTACCTGCTTTGCTAGAAAATTCCTGAGCTTTAATCAATTTTCTGGCCTCTTAGAGATCATTTTCTCATTACCTTCTTGACCCATTTCTAGCAAAAGAGTGTTAAAGCACTCCTTTTAGTGAAGCTGTACCACCTTTCTGCTTTTGATAATCTAGTTTTTTACAATACTGCCCACTTTGTCATTTACTAGAACTGTCTGCAATAGTGCTCTCCTCCTTGGTAAAGAGAAAGATCACAGTCTTTATGACTACAAGTTTGATATGCCCTCGAATGCAGCCTGTCTACATGAATGATCACTCATCGTCTTTTGCTCAAAACCAATAGCTGGTTGACAGAACAGTTTCCTTGAGCAGGGCAAAACTAAGTTCTGAGCCCTGTTCACAAGAGCAATTCATGTGTTTTGTTCGCTGTTAATATAAAGTAATCCCTTAAGCACTTAATGGAATCGAGGTTCTCCTCTTTCCTGAGTGAATCCCTTAGTTGCTTTATATTCTCTTTGTCTGTCTAAGTGACCTTAGATTTTTTTTAATTCTCATTTTTCCCAGGGAAAAAGATTTGGACAGAGAATTGGAAATATTGTTCCAAACATTGTAACAGTGTGTAATTTAATTCTGTTGCAATCCTAAGAGATTAAAGATGAAGGCTTGCAATCCAAAAGACTGAGGAAAGTTTTAGTACTTGATCTTCACATGTTGAACACATTCTTTAATCTCTTGTACTTTAGATTACAACTGCAGTATTACTGTTATTCCTTAGGCCTATTGTGAATCTAGGCTTGAGATGCCACAATTTTGAGACTTCTTGAGTTATGTCTGAGCCTTAAAGTTATGATATGTCTTGAGAGACAAAGGTAGAGCAAAATCTCATTAGAATCAGTGATATTCTTTTACTGATTTTCCTGAATCTTATACTGACAAAAGCAATCGGTGACCGAAACTTTGTAATTATAATATGCTTTTGTGATATAATATCAATGATGACATATGTTCTGACAGTCTAGAAGCAGAAAACAGGTACGTTTGGATATACTAGATGATGTGTGAAAACATATGAAAAACACCGGATAAGCAAACACGGAAGGCATTTTTGTAGTTGCATGAATAATCTACTTTTAACTTTATCACTCTAGCCCACTTAGGAAAAATGTAGAAAATCTCAGACTGCACCACTGCAGAAAAACTTGTCAAAACATCAACTAATGCAGGAAGTTGCAATGCATTGAAAATCTACTTATTGCACACTTGAGTTACCTTGGAGCAAAGGAAAGCTGCAAGTAGACAAAGTAGTACAAGATAAACAAGGCTGACAGTGTACTGACTTCTGCTCTTTTTAATCTGCTTGCCATTTTGGCTATCTCTTCTATTGTTGCAATGACCATTTGAGAAATCAATTCAGTTATGTCTGTTGCAGCCAGTCTTAGCAAATCCTTCCAGATATAGTTTTACTTGGCAAAACATGGACCTTAGCTGAGAAGGAGCAAGGTACTTAAGCAGCACTTCAGCAGGGAAAAAGAGCAGAGGGAAGAATAAAATAAGTACTCTATATACTTACAGAACTGTGAATAATTGTGATCCACTTATCTAGTGACGACGATATACTCGTATGTCAATAAGAAAATTAAAACCACATCAACTTCTGTCAAAATAATACAGGCTGTGGCATCTTTCTCTAGCTCCTCCTTCACAGGCAATACATGTATTCATTTCAGGCAGGAATTTCTTGATGCAGACCATGAAAAAGTTACAGAGGAAACAAAGTGTACTTCTTGAAAATGCAGAGTGGGTTTACAACTGTATTGATTTGCAAGGAAAGGTGGTGAAAGAAGAAATGATGGTAACTTTTATTAGACAAATAGAAAAGGGCTAATCTTCCACTTGAAAAATATCAATGTTCACTTTCCCAGATGGCACTATCGTATAGGAAATCTTTAGGTGTCCATGGGGCTCTGTTGAAAGGCTATCATTTGCTATTAAATTTTATAAGTTGCTTAGAACAGATTTTATACAGGAAAAAATGGTGTTCATTACATCCAACATGATGAGTTTTCTTGGAAATGTGACTATTTTCTATGCAATGCTGTTGGGAGTTAGATTCTTCTAAAACCTAGTCTAGCTTGCAGCTGCTGAGCCTAGTTGAATATCTGGTATATTGCATGGCTTATTCCACAGACATGAAAAAACGCTGCAGAATCATGTTGGCTAAATTAGGAATTCGTTAAAAAAGAGCAAGGTACATCTATTAGTTTTCCAGGCTGCAGGGATGTGAAGACTCACTATAAAAACTTTATATTTTGACTTCATGTTAATACTTCTAATACTCTCTGCCCTTGCTGATTTTTAATACAATTAATCTAATTTTCATGTCTTGAAATCAGTAATGCAGCAGGTTTATGCCTTATTTGGCACTCCATTTCATGTCGAATAGTTTAAAAACACATTCAGCACAATAATTCTGTTGTTTTCCGTAATTATTCCCTTTCTTTAATTCAAGAAAAATAAAATGTCTTGCCTGTCATGGGAGTATTTTCCTTTTAGTTCAAATAGACAAAATGAACTACTGCCAGTAGTTCTTTCAAATTTTAATTCCATATACTTGTCTTGACATAGCTAATAAACAGGTTTCTTCAAATCAAAATGTTATAGAATCTGCTGTTTCAGAAAATAAGCAAGCAGTATTTTTGTTTATACAGGTTATCTATGCCATACATCTCTGCCATATCCAAATCTAATGTGAATCCCACTTGTTTCTTGATGCTCTAAACATATGTATGCTATATATCCACACACATGTGAACCCACATGTGCACACACACATTTGTTTCTCCCTCTCCAGAGTAAATAACGATCCAATATCTTCATATGTTTTTCCTGTTTACAGAATCACAGAATCACATAATAAGTGTTGGAAGGAACCTCTGGAGATGACATAGTTTAACCCCCCCTGACAAGGCAGGTTCACTTAGAAGGCCACAGAGGAATGTGTCCAGGTGGGTTTTGAATGTCTCCAGAGATTGAGACTCCACCACCTCTGTGGGCAGCCTGTTCCAGTACTCCATCACCCTCACAGGAAAGAATTTTCTCCTCATGTTTAGATGGAACTTCCTATGTTCATGTCCATCACCTCTTGTCCTATCACTGGGCACCACCGAAAAAAAGACTGGTCCATCCTCCTGATACTCACCCCTTAAGTATTCATAAGCGTTGATAAGATCCCTCCTCAATCTTCTTTTCTTCGGACTAAAAAGACCTAACTTCCTCAGCTTTTCCTCATAAGAGAGATGTTCTAGTCCCCTAATCATCTTCATAGCCACATTTTATCTGCTTTATTTATTTTAAAATTCACATTTTATTTATAAACATTTTTTCCTGTCCCTCATGGTTTCCTCCTGAAGGATCTTAAGAAAAAAAAGTTTTATGAGTATAAATCACATGTGTTTAGCAGTTTTCTCACTACAAACTCCTAATGTGTGACTGTCATCACAGAGTCTAACCCTTTCAGCTGGCAGTTTTATCACTGACTATATTGTAGTTGATCTAATGCAAAATAACCTTTTCATGCTGTGTGTGCTTTTTTTTAATTAGTGCTTTCTTACTGTCTGCCCTATAAATGATAACTTGTTCTAATGTACTATACATGAGTTATTTTATTAAAGAGGTAGTATGTTTTTTTAAGGATTAATTTGTCATAATTAAAATTTGGGATCACTTCCTTCCTCAGGGATGGAATAATGAACTCAAAAGCTTTCAAGTGAAGTTGAAACTCGAACCAAACAACAGCATTTCTGTATGAAAAAATATAAACACAGTACTTTCTTATTATGCAGATAAGACACTGAGGATGATTGCACAACCTTATCAAGATTCAGCTCTATCTGTTGCCATCTGAAAATTGTTACCATAATTGTTGTATGGATAAACAGGATCTACACTTACATTTAATAAAAATATGAATCCTTCAAAGACGCTATATGTGATAATTATTTAATTATTTATTTCACTATAGAAAGGTTCTGAAATTATCAGATTCAAATGCTTAGTATGGACTACAATTTATTTCCTCAATAAATTACAGTTTAGAAATTGTAATGCAAATTCATTTGCTTTGGTTTCATGATGATTTCTTGTGTTAAGCACTTTTTTTAAGCCATGGAGCAGACACTATTGAGGACTCTTGAAGATTTAAAAGACAATCAATTGTCCACAAACTGCTTAAGCCAGCTTTGAAATATTTTGAAGCTAATGCAATTTCTGTATACTTCATGCTGTAGGAATGTTTTCGTTTGATTGATGTTTCATTGATTGAAGAAGAACAATAATGAATGTGATTTTTATGATGGGATGCTTGTTTTCCTTCCAAGTTTGAGTTGTTTCACATAGAAATTTATAAAGGAACAGTGTGTTGACAAATTAAACATAAAAGATTTTAATTGCATCTTCTGGCCATGTTGGCATAATGGATGGAAAACCTGCTGTTCTAATAAAGGAGCCTGTGGTAGGGCACAATACTGCTCTACCAAACAGTTTTTTCTTTTCTCCTCCCTGATCCTCTTAGCTCTTTTGTTGATGACCTGTGAAAAGATATAGAGGGGAAAAAGGCAATCAAAGCAAAGAAAACAAGAAAAAGAGTTTAAAAGTTCTCTGTGAAAACATCCCAAAGCTTCAGAGCTTGATGGATGGCTAGATCTGACTTTATCTGTCAGTTCTACCTTTCCCATTGTATTTAATAGCCAGGTTATCAAGACAGTTATGTATCAGATGTTTATATTTGCTTCTGATATACTAGTCCTGCTTAATATTTTATTGGGAATGTTTAACTGCAGAGAAGATGTCAAAGATGATTACCTTCAAGGCACACAAAAATTGGCTTCAGTTACACTGAGGTAAGCTGTGCTTACAGGTGTTTTGATAGTATAGTTTGATGACTATAGATAACATGAAGTATGGGTTACAGCTTCTGCGGAAGACAAGTGATGTCCAATTTTTTCAAAAGAAATACTTTTGAAATAGCTAGCAGGATACCATGTAAAAGAGGCTTTTAGAAATAAAGGCAAAGGGGAAAAGAAGAGCAAAAAATTAAATTGTGTTTTGTACATTTGCTCCCACCTTATGTTTTGTTCTAATAAGAAAAGTGGGGGGGACTCGCAGTAAAAATATATTTAAAATTAATTACATTTTTATCACAAATTCTTTTTTTTTATTCCTCCAAGGAAGATTATAAAAGACATTACTTGGAAAGGCATTGTCATGGTTTAAGGTCAGGACAGCCCCCTAAACCTATAACAGATGCTCTCTCTTAACCTGCTTCCCTCCCTAAAGGGAAAGAGAAAGGGAATAAGGGAGAGAGACTTAACAATTAGAAAAGAAATCTAGAACAGATTTCATGAAAATGAAAATAATGATAATAAAATTGAATAGACACAAACCCAGTATCGAACCCAATCCCCCTTCTTATGTCAATTACATCACCGTCACCACTGATGATGTGGAGCAGGCACTGGTGTCCCATGCTGGGCCCAGCAGCAGAGGGGAACCATGTTCAGGAGCTGGATTCTGATATTGGATTCAGGAACACATAGATTAGGATCAAAGGCAAAATCGATAGAGTCCTCCTTGGATGCTGGCCATAGAAGAGAGAAAAAGCTAAGTGAAAGAGCCAAAAGGAGAGTTTGACCCTTGTGATCCCTCAGCTTTATACTGAATATGACATATATGGGATGGAGTATCTCATTTAGGGTCACCTGTCCTGTCCTCTCCTCCCCACTTTTATGTTCTATATCCCTACGCCAATGTGCTACACAAGTTCTAGAAGTGGTCTAAGTCTACACATTAAACCTTGGTAGTAATTCTAAACATTGAGCATTATGACTGCTAGGAGCAGGCACTGTCTGCAAAAACACAGTGCAGTTTGTCAGAACTTAGCTGTATAGTAAAATCACTGACAGAATTAGTTCTGTTCTCACTCAAACTAGGACAGGAATGAAAAATTCCAGATTGTTGTTCAAAAAGTAGAAATTCAAACAAATAGAAAGTTGTTATTCCATTATTTCTGAGAAAAAAAATAATCATTCAAAGTGAGTGCTATTATTGAGTGCTTTTTTTGTGATGCATTTCTTTGTTTAAAGATATTAGAAATAATTTTCTTATTCCAATAAGAAAACATTTTCTAATTTCTTCCTCATCTTATCTGAAAATGAATACACTATTGAGGAAGATGTAATTACTTACAAGGGTATTTTTGTCAGGGAAACTATTGCAAAAATATTTGGAGCACATCACAACCTTTTTTGTACTCATTGAATTTGGCTTGCACAAAAGAAAGGTTGTTTTGGATAAGAAATAAAAAGACAGATAAAAAAGAATGTCACATTAGTATTTAATTCTGTGATATCTTTGTACTTGAAGGGAAAAAAAAAAAAGTGGTAATTTTAAATTAGTTGTATGAGTTTCTCCTACAACAGAATTTTCTATAATCTAATGCACGTATATTTGTATATATTCTCATAAAAAAATGAAACTCATAGGAGACAAGTTGTTTGAAAAGAGAATACGTTTTAAATTTTCAGTATGAATTTTACAAATCAGAAGAATAGATCTGAGTGTTTATTGGTCATAAAGTATGGATTCCCTCTCGTCTAAGTTAAACAAGAATTTACCTTTTTGCTTTACTTTTCCTACAGGAAACATTGAAATATGTGGAAAAAAAAAATTACATATGTCATATTAAGGAATATTGAATGGGTACACTACATATTCTATAATTAAATAAATTACTGAGAATGTATTCTACTTGAATACTTTTTATCTCAAAGTGAGCATTACAGCCTACAAACCACATAAATGGCATATAGTCAAGCACTTTTCTTGAATGACTGGAGATAAAATACTATACCAAAGCAAGGTGGTAGTATATATTCTAACGAAATAATAGAAAAGGAGATGCTATAATTCACAAAAGTAGCTTGGAGATTAAATAATTAAAAGAATACTGGAGATGCTAATACAGTTACATAAATTACTAATTTTTAATGACATCACATAGTCTCAGCTTCCCCATGACACATGTAAGAGGGGACTACAGATCAATGCTGGTTGCTACACCACATTTTCATGCATTACCTTCAAGATATTTCCTGGTGTTAAGATTGTATTAATATCATAACCAGAGATTATGTAATGATGCCAGAAAAGGACATACAGGTCATATTGCACAGTAAATACTATGGCCTTGTAGAATAGGTGGTCAAGTACATTCTGATGTGTGTCAGCAAAAGCATTGCCAGTAGGTCAAGGGAAGTGACTATTGCCTCACTATTCACTGGCTTGTGAGGCTGCATTTGGATTACTATGTCTAGTTTTTATTCCCTGATGGAAAAAAGACATTGGTGTACTGAAGTGGGTACATCAGAGAACCACCAAAATTACTAAGAGTATGGACCACAAAATGCTTAAGGGGCTGAGAAATCTGAGCTTGTTCCATGTTAAGGCGATAAGGCTTAGGGGAGATATTAATAAAGTTTTATGCAGAGGAGAGAGACAGACTCTTCTTGGAGGTATACAGTGATGAAAAAGAAGCTCTGGATACAAATTGCAATGAGAGAAACTAGATGTTATGATAAGGTTTTTCACTGCTAAAAACATCTAAAACTGGGACAGGTTGTCCAAAGAGGTTGCAATAGGCTTTCCTAAACTCCACCTCTTAATAACTTGATCTAGTTGGTGCTGAGTAGAGTGAGGTCTTGGATTACTAGATGACTTCCAGAAATTCTTTCTAAATGATTCTATGATTCTAATATACAATGATTTAGGCGTCTAAATTAGGAAAATATCTTCCCTGCATAGTGTCTTGAAAAGACAGATATCTCTGGATGGCTTAAAAGACATGTAATGTAGAAACCCCAAATGGCTTTCTGGAGGTTTAAGAATCTCTCCTTGGGTCAGAAAGGAAAACTGGCAAAAGTATTGACCTAATTTAGAAATATAGATTTTTCTGTGATTATTGTGGCAAGTATGGTGCACAAAGGATTTTTTTAGACTAGTTTCCAACTCTCAGCATTTCTTTGTTTCCATTCTTTAAGAGCTTCAGTTAGTATGAATATAACAACTACATTATTGAGTGAGATGATGAATGGAATTTGGAAGGCAGAGTATAGAACGTATAATACAGAGTAGAGCAAGCAGGCTATAAGGGGTTGATTGGATTTTATAATCTTTTCTCTGGCTGTATAAGGCTTGGTATAAAACTTGTCATGTTTACCAAAACAATCATGGATAGTATATATTTTTTTCTCTTACTGAGTAGGCAGATCATCAGAGGAAATAACACCATATTTTTCATTTTTTCCATTCCACAACACTGTTCGGTATCATAGATTATTGATTACTAGTTTTGGTTTATATTTTTGTAATAATATTCTATTGAGGTAGAAAATAAAGTTTTGAACAGGCTGAATCACAAAAGTGCAACAACTGTATAGCTTAAGTTCTGTCTATATTTTGAGATAAAGAGTTCTAGTCATTGTTTGCAAAATATTTCAAACCAATACAAGAAATGTTATGGATGCATAGTCTAACTAACAGATTAAACTTCCTGACACAAAATGAGAGTAACCATGAAAAAAAAAACAAAACAACGCAAAGGTTTAAGGAATGAGAGACCATAAAAAGAAAGGAGACCATACAAAACCTCTCCAAATGCCTGAAGAGTGTTCTCTTGGACATGTGTATGTCACATATCTTGCAATTAGGGACAGAGTAACTATTACCTTCCATGGAACACAGGACAGTGTGTTCAATGTAGTGTCAAGTAGTTAGAGAAAAATGCTGAACCCGTATATGCCAACAACTGACATTTTCTTAATTTCACTCATAATTTCATCTTGTAGCCTGAAGCATTCCGAACACCTTCATTTTCCTTAGTTTCCTGATTTCCCAGAATCAATCAGGATATTTTGTTCTAATTAAATTGAAGAACTTTTGAGATTTCAAATGCTTAATATGCTTTGAGCTGTATGCACATCTTATGCAGCAGAATCCCAGTAAGGATATGACTTCAAGAAACTTGGGTCATATCACAGTAGGCAGTCACATTTGCAAGCTAACAAAATCAAAATAAGATGAACAAAGTAAACTAAAATTAGTAACAGCATGTTTCTTGCCTCTGGCAACATATATAATAAGTAATGGATGATGACAGATGACTCCTAATTTTTCTTCTTACTTCTGCTAATGAAGCAAATAAAAGCATTTCATCAGTAACACTGAACCTCTCACTGTGTGGGCCAGGAAACAGTATTTTAATCCACAGATTTATTTTTTTTTTCTTTTTCTCCAAAATACCATTAGTGACAGAAATGTACTGCTTCATTGTAGAGCTGCTCTGAACATACAACAAAGTGTAGAGTGCAGTTGGGGACTGAAAAGAGGAAGCTGGCTTAATGGAGACGGAGGAGATACTGTATGCAATGCTCACAGGACAGACTCTTCCACAGAAAGAATTCCATCCTGGAACCTCTCCAGTTTCATGACTTTTCACCCCATTGCTCAATGAAAACACTGTTGAGATCACTTGTTTTGTAAAAAGCAGAAGATATCAATGAAACACTTTTTTTCGTAAATTAATAGTTAATTGGACTAAGCTAATTATAAGAATGCAGTGTTTCAT
>VWZK01012144.1:0-33204 GCA_013396935.1 Baryphthengus martii
AAGTCCAGGGTTGCAATTCTGCTCAGAATTATTTATTCTGATAAATAATTTTAAGGGGAAAAAATCTGTTCAAAATTTTATGGGAAAAAACCCAACATTGCAATTCCTGTATGTTTTGACTTTCTTAATTTAAAAAAAACAAAAAAAAAACAACCTGCCCTGAATTTATCCAACTTCCAAATTAAAAGTTGTTTTCATGAAGATCCCCAGCTGGAGGAGAGACAATTGCTGCCACTTTTTTACTTTGGTACGGATGTGGATATAATTCAGGAAGTTGCACTTGTTAACTCCCAATTGTACTAAGGAGCATGATCTCATCCTGGTTAAAAATTTTTCTAAGGTTACCTATGAAGACTTCGAAATATTTTAAACTATGTGCTTTTAACTGTGCTTGCTGCAGCTTTCAGATGTTTCGCAACCGTATTCTAGTATCAAATGAAAAAAAAAAAAAAAAAGAAAAAGTTTTTATATTCCATTAGTGACGGAACTGTAAGTTCTCTTTGTCCCCCTTCTCTTTCAACGTGCACCCCAGGAGTAGAAAGACCCTAGTATCATTTGGGAAGAGGAGTACCTGTAGCCAATGCTTTACCTAATGGATAGAAGTGACATCAGCTCAACAACTTCTCAACGACTCTATAAAAAAGAACTCAGGGAACTGTTACCATAATCAATTTTTTTGAGAGTGGGCACTACAAATTTATTCAGGGTAATTATTTATGCAGGATCAGTGATGGTCTGACAGTGTGCTGGCCTGGGCCACTCATTCCCAGAGGAGACAGGAAAAAATGGACGAGTCCCAGAGATACCTTGTATTTTCATCCTGTGACCTGGGGTAGAGTCCTCTGAGGACAGGGACTCCTTCTTTCTCTGTGAGATTAAGACAGCTGGGGGAAAAGAGCCTGGTTTGAAAAGAAGCAGAGATTTCACTCATCCAAAGCCATGATGGTATTGCAGCACTAGGTGAGATCACAGTGTTTATGTTTGCTGTACAGATTGTGAAACACATACATATTTTCACCCTTACTTCTCCAGATGGGAATTTGGTTAAGTGTTTTGATGTGCTTCTGAGAGGAAAAACTCTTTGATGTGTAAAGACAGAACAAAAGACTGTCTGTCACATATTATACCATTAAAAATATATGTGATAACAGTGAAACAATTGTTTTATATTTATTCTGCCATTTCTTATGCTTAGCTGAACTAAATAAATTACTGTCAACTTCGAGCATTCAAAAATCATGACTCAGGTCTTGAAAAATGCCATGAACTTCAAAGGATATATTTTCTTTGCCTTATAGTTTAGAGCCATCAGACATCACATTTTTAAGCTTTTCTCCAAAAGTAAAAGAATAAGAATGATTTATTTCATGTTTTCTTTTTTAAATGGATTAAGTTAACTCTTCCCATCACCCATGAGAGGCTTGATAAACTCTTCAGAGTTTGCAGTACTTGAAGGTACTGTGGTTTTCCAGTACCCTAGCCTTGTTTCCGTTATAATCTATGCCGAATTAAAGCGAGGGAGTGTTTAAAAACACAGCTTCTATTTTACCATCTCCTAGATGATTCTATCTGCCCACCTTCTTGCTGCCTGGCAGCAGGGAAAATATGTTGATGAGAAAACTAAATCCAGTTTTCAAGCACCTGGGGGTACTGTTCTGTGATCTGACCCAAACCAAAGTATTATTTGGAAATTACCCTCAAGCTTCCACGTCACAACTCCCAGGGCCTTGTCAGGAGTCTAATCCTGGCTGCAGCTTTGTCCTTACATCCTGAATTTTGGGAGGCAAGAAAATGGGGAGGATCTTTCTCTGTGTTCATGGGGAGAAAACAAGAACAAAGATCCAGACTTGAGAAACATGACTGAGGTACACAGCAAAGACACAAAATACATAATGCAAAGGGGATAAACCTTAAAAAAAGATATCTTTTTAAATTATTAGTCATTGCTGTGGCTTAACCCCAGCCAGCAACTAAGCACATCCCAGTGGGATGGAGGGAGAGGATCAGAAAGAAGGAAAATCATGGGTTGAGATAAAGACAGTTTAATAGGTAAAGTAAAAGCTGCACATGCAAGAAAAGCAAGCCAAAGAGTTAATTCACTGCTTCCCATTGGCAGGCAGGTGTTCAGCCATCTCCAGGGAGACAGGGCTCTGTCACACGTAACAGTTACTTGGGAAGACATACACCATCACTCCCAATGTCCCCTCTTCCTTTTTCCCCCAGCTTTGTATGCTGAGTATGATATCATATGGTCTGGGATATCCCTTTGGTCAGTTGGGATCAACTGTACCCTCTCCCAGCTTCTTGTGCACCCCCAACCTACTGGCAGGTGGGTTAAGGAGCAGAAAAGGCCTTGACTGTGTAAGCCACTGCTCAGCAACAGCTAAAACATCCCTGTGTTATCAACGGTGTTTTCAGCACAAATCCAAAACATAGCCCCATAGCAGCTACTGTGAAGAGAATTAACTCCATCCTGGCTCAAAACAGCATGTTCTTCTGAGAATCCTAACCTTTTGGTATGTTTTATCAACTTCTATTTTGAAGGGAGGAGAACATTATTTATTGTTTACAGCTTGCTTTACTTGAATCCCAGTGGATAGAATACTGTGTTTGTTTCCAGTATTCAAACCATTACAGATCACTGGAATGTTATATCAATTGCTTGTAGTTGTTCTTTTTCTTTGATAGATTGAAGCCCTGTCTCAATTTTGATTTTACATACAACAGAAAGTGAAGCCAGAATTCCTTAATCATTTTTGAAAAAGGTCACATGAAGTTGCTTCACACCTAGTGAAAAGCTAAGTGTTGCACTGTCAGAGAAATGGAGTTTCTGTCACCTAAACTTACTTTTCGGTAACCCTTTCTTTAATCAGTTTCATAAAAAACATTTTTTTCTATTTAAAATTTTATATTTAGTTTTGCAGTGATTTGTGCCAACAATTTTTTTGGCTTCAGATCACAGAAAGGCACGCTGCAAATCTTGCCTTCAGGACACTTTTCTTTTTTCAGCATCTCTTCCTGGTTGAAATCAGCAGTGAATGACATTATTTTGGATTTCAATTTGACTTTCTCATTTGAGTTACTGCATACTTCTGGGTATAACCTGATACCAGCAATTACTTGCTTTTTTGAGGATTGATTGTAATGGGACATCCGAAGACCAGTAAAAAACCTTACTTTGGTCCTACACCTGTAGCATTCTTAGGCAAAGGAACGACGTGTATGTACCTTCTACAGGAGGCCCACATACATGTGGACCTACACCTGTAGCATTCTTAGGCAAAGGAACGACGTGTATGTACCTTCTACAGGAGGCCCACATACATGTGGAGATTTTGCTTTAAATTAGGAGATTCTTAAAGTGTGTTTTAATTCTGAGGTTTGACAGTTTTCAGCCTTCTGCTGAATAAGTATTCATTCACCAATTAAAAAAAATCGTGATTTGTTTCCTTCCTGATGTGGATAAGACCAATACTTTTTGGCCCAAGACAGTTATCTTTCAAAGTAGTAGCATAAAATTTTATAGCAGTCTCTATATTGCCAAAATAGTGAAAGAATTCTTTGTAATAATGTTCTGCCAGTCTTGTTGCATTAATATAATTCCATTATCACACATATCTTTTTTTTAAGGATGGAAGGCAATGTAACTGGCAATTGCTAAGTAATTTTGTGTGAAAAGTACACGACTCATTATACTCAAGCTACCTGCAGTCTTATATTTCTGAGGAGTTATCTGTTTCTCAAGCTCTGTCAGCGTGTTTTGGTACAAGGAAGTGGGTTGTGATTCCACAGTGGAACCAATGAGGAAGATACAGGGAGTGAGGAAATGATGAAAGGGGAAAGTGAATTCTGAAGCTGATCAGTTATGTTTCAGTGTATAGCAACTGATGTGATAAGACATAATACTATTTCTCAGGATTTTTCAGAAATAAAAATAGAAAGAGGTAGAGATTAAATTCTAAGTAGTATATTCTTGTAATATTTGTATCTTTTTGCAGTTGCTCAGAGCTTGCTCTCAGTATAACACTAACATTTATGCCGATCCTTGATGGGTAAATATCTTGTCCAGTTTTGTTACTTGTCTTGTTGTGTTGTTTCGTTTTTTTTAAATAGATTCGTGTTCTCCTGACAGACAGAGGTGTTTGCAATATATTCAAATTATAAAAGAAGTTTTAACAGGCCAAATCTAAAAGCTACTGTTTTAATTCATTTTTAATTCAACTGTTCAAAGAAAAAGGAGAATAAAACCAATTCAGTAGTTTTAGAATATTTAGAAGACTCCTTGAGCATCAACTTTATAAAAAAAAGATAAAGCTAGTCTTCAGCAATCTGTGTCTTGCTATGGTATATAGTGGCTAGTTGTAGTGCTCGTTATCATCTAGGTTAGGTACTTTGTCATAGCGTATCTAAGACCTTGCAGAAGGTGTGTATCCCTTAAGGATACAAATATTTGGATCCAGTATATGCATCATGGATTGTGGAAAACTGCATTGTGGAATGAATTGTTCCCTAAACACATCAATAGATCTGCTTGAGATGTCGACTGTCAGATATAGTCCATCAAAGTTTAAATGCTCCAATAGTTCAGTTTGCTGATGGATTGGTTCAGTTAAGGCTAATACTGCCAGTTTTAAAGAGCATCCTACCACAAAAATATGATCAAGGAGTATAAACTTTTAAAATTTAATCACTTTTAAGTCTTCATATATGATGAGGCTCACGTGAATGGCATTTTGGTTGCACTTGCATGTTTTCAGCGGTCAAGATGCAATAAGGTACTCAGTCAGTCCGCGGCACAGGATGGACCGTGATGTACTGCTACTGGTAAGAATGTTAGCTAATAATGCTCCTTTGACTATAAGGTTCTTTATGATCTACCCTCAAGCAGCAGTGGCACATAGGCTGAGACAGAGGAGAGGTTATTATGTTGAGCCATAGCTCACAAGTCATCTCTTGCTTTTCAGCACAGAAGTCATGATTCACAGATGTCATCCATCTAACAGGAAAGAGAAAACTCAAGAGATACAGCTTAACCTCCTCTAAACCCATTGCTTCTGCACAGTTTTGCATTCATACTCTAGGTGAGAACTGGGCAGAACAGAATACACCACTTCTTTGCTTTTTCTTTTCTATGAGGCAACAAAGAATGAACTCAAATGATGTGAACTGTTTAGAATGTACCTGTTGTGAATGAGTAAAGCTGAATTATAATTGGCTTTCTAACACATTGACAAATTGTATATAATATCTGGTTTATAAAGCTGACACAAGAAGTATAATTTCTGATCTCCTACTCCCAGTTTAAAAATAATGCTTTAAGATGCAAATGAAAATAATAGGAGTAAGCTTTTTAAAAACAGTTACATTCTATGATATATACTATAACTAATGTGTGACTGTTTATATATCTAAGCAGAAAGAGTAAGACAAAATACATTTATATATATTCATATATTAAAATTCACTGTAGATATGTCCAAGAATTTTATCTTCCAAGACATATTATGAGTGTTAAATCTTTCTTCTAAGCCCTCTTTGAAGTCCCTTTTTTTTTGTTGAATTAATTTTGAGTAGTACTGCATTATCTTTAGCTCATATAATGATCCATTAGTCATTAAGAGGAAGAACGAAAAAAGTTGTACTTTTATCAAAACCATCATCATCCATATGAAATAGCAGCTTGCTTAACTCTTCAGATTTTCAATTATTAGAATACTTTATTGTTTGAAATCCAGGAAACTGGTTTGAACACACTTTGAACACACTTGTACTTTACCACATCAGCAACATACAGCAGTGGTCTCACACGCATGGACAGTTGCCAAGAAAAAATCCTATTTGATGGTCAGAATCACATCAGATGTGATTGACTGGAGAATGGGTTTTGTGTATGATATCATCTTTATTTTTCTGTCTTTTTGGAATAATATGACTTTTCTTCATGGCCAGGACAAGTAAGATGGTGGAAGAAGAGAGTGGAATGACTCTGTTAATTTTTTCTATTTTTAAAAATTTTATTCCAAATAATCTCTCTTATTTTAAGCTCCTCCTTTACAGAATATACTTTTAAAGAGTGAACCTTTATCTTCTTCTGACTGAGTGTGCTTTCTGAGGATTATTTAATACAGGAAACAAGTAATCAGGCAATACTGTAATACTGTATATTTTAAAGCAATTCAGCTTGGCAGTTTGAGTAACTTCTACTTAACCATCCATTTAAAACATGTTGTTTTTACTTCAACAGTACTGAGTCCCAGCCAGATGCTTTCTATGTATTTTGGGATACATAAACAAAACATCATTTCTCATAAACAGAAACCTATTTGTGGCTCTTAATTATTCTGTTAATGAGGAAACATGTTATTTATTTCAAATGAAGTATGCCAAATATAGATCCAAGATGAAAATGAAAGCATGCAGAAAATAAGTATTGCTATTAATATTTCACTGGATCAACTGAAATGGTATATGTTAATTCACAGTGTAATGTATAGATGTTAATATATTTATCTGTCAGTCAGCAGTCACATCCTACTGTGAATTTTATGCATGAACTATCTATGATTGAATGCAAGCACTGACAGCCTGATAGATGTCTGAACTGTAGACAGTAGCAATAATTTGTATAATTAGACTTGATATTTTAAATGTCTGCTTCATAAAATTGCTGTTGTAGTCCAGCTGCCACTTTCAATATTCAGATACTGTTCCACTGTGCACAAAAATTGATGGATAAATGAAGGAAACAAATATCTACTTTGGAGCAATTAATTTAGGAATTGCTTCATGTATTTTCTCCTCTCTGGAGCAACATTTTTAGACTATTATGCATGGCTTGAGAGGTGTTCCATGCACATGCAGATCATGAACATCTTTTCGAGAATTTTTTTTGACTTAAACAAATTGCAGAAAGATGGCATTATAGTTACTTAGGCTATCGTATATAGGAAAAACATTGTCAGAAAAAACCCTATAGCTTATAAACATTAAAATAATACAAAATTCAAGGCTGTTATGGACCAGAATTCACCAATGATCCAGGAAATCACCTGGGTCTTCCAAACAGGTTTTAGATACATCTGTTGCTGTATAAATTCCTTATGTTCTAAGGACCTTTGCACAATTGATTCACTGAGTGTTGCAATATGCATACTGTTTGTGGGGACTAATTTTTGAATTTCCAGAGTGAGCTTTGAAACAGGCCTGTGTATTAGAGTGAGAGCTGTGTAGCCTTTATGGGACACCGAGTAGCTGAAACCAGTTATAAATCTATTAGCAATTCAGAATTTTTAGGTGTTCTGTATTTGCGTTGGCAACTCTGATAAGGAAAACCAAGAAGAGAGGCAACTTAGGGTTAGGAGGTAGGTAAGTTAAGGTTAATGGTGGCCTCAGAATAGGAAACATACAACTTATATTTAAGAAAAAAAAATCATAATCAAACAAGAAAGTAAAGTTCTATTGCTTTTATTTCAGCCTTGTGTAAGGGTTTACACTATACTCTGATGAAAAGAAAAATTGGAGCTGCATAGAAATGAACGAAACAATATGGAATTTAAGGAGGAAAAAACTCTTTTAATTTTTGATTTGTGGAGGGTAACTTATACAAAACAGAAACATCTGATTTTCCTGTAAAACTATTTTTGATGTATTATCCAGAGAAATTGTTGATAAGTATGGGATAGCTTCATCCAAGAAACAATGGAGTTAGAAATGGGCAAAGCTGAAGCAACAGTGGGTCATTCAGAAGTGTTACTGTTCTGGGCAGAATTACTAAATGAATTTGAGGGATTGAGATCTGATCTGCTTGCAAAAATAAGGAATTAATGCTGTTTTAGGCAGCATGATAAAAATGTTATAAAATTCTATGGGTAACACTGCTCAGGTGAATTCAAGTCAAGCTCAGAAGAGATCCTCTCTTGAAGAACTTTCAAGGTGGTGAGGGAGACAATGTTTTATACAAATGTGAACTACAAGAGTTGGACTTCCTCTGTTCAGTAAAATGAAGGTGGAAGAGATTCTCTAAGTACTCACTGTGTACATACGAAAGAGGAGGGAGAGGTATTTAATGTGAAAATAAATACATGACAGCATGGGAGCAAACATATATGGGCTGGCCATGATTAATAGAACAACTGAAAAATTATATAAATGAAATTTAGTCTTGTTTAACATCTTCGTTGGCAACATGGATAGTGGCGTTGAGTTTGCCAATGACACCAAGCTGTGTGATGCGGCTGGCATGCTGGAGGGAAGGGATGTCATCCAGAGGGACCTGGACAGGCTGGAGAGGTGGACCCATGCCAACCTCATGAGATTCAACAAGATCAAGTGCAAGGTCCTGCACTTGGGGGCAAATCCCAAGCACCAATATAGGCTGGGCAGTGACTGGTTTAAGAGCAGCTCTGAAGAAAAGGACTGGAGGTGCTGGTGGACAAGAAGCTCAGCATGAGCCATCAGTGCAGGCTTGCAGCCCAGAAAGCCAACCGTATCCTGGGCTGTATCAAGAGAAGTGTGGCCAGCAGGTTGAAGGAGGTGATTCTCCCCCTCTACTCCAGTCTCATGAGACCCTACCTGGAGTACTGCGTCCAGTTCTGGAGCCCCTATTACAAGAAAGATACGGAGGTGCTGGAACGTGTCCAGAGAAGGGCCACAAGGATGGCCAGGGCCAAGGGCTGGAGCACCTCTCCTATGAAGACAGGCTGAGAGACTTGGGGTTATTCAGTCTGCAGAAGAGGAGGCTGCGAGGAGACCTTCTTGTGGCCTTCCAGTATCTGAAGGGGGGCTACAAGAAAGCTGGGGAGGGACTTCTTAGGATGTCAGGTAGTGAGAGGACGAGAGGGAATGGATTCAAACTAGAGGAGGGTAGAGTTCGATTGGACGTTAGGAAGAAGTTCTTCACTGTGAGGGTGGTGAGACACTGGAACAGGTTGCCCAGAGAGGTGGTGGAAGCCCCATCCCTGGAAGTTTTTAAGGCCAGGTTGGATGGGACTCTGAACAACCTGCTTTAGTGGGAAGTGTCCCCGCCCATGGCAGGGGGGTTGGAATTCAATGATCTTCAAGGTCCCTTCCAACCTTGACGATTCTATGATTCTGAAGCAACTTTCCAAAAGGATATTCTTCACAAACAGCAAGATTAGTTTTAAGACAGTTTCAGCACTATTTGGAGTATGATATGGTATAAAGGGTGGCTAAAAGCTTCCTGAGATTGCCTCTCACTATCCTTTGCCCAGGATGTTGATTGCATGAATTTGTTTACCTTTCTGAGGCCATTTCAGTGTGCCTAGTCTTATCCTGTAGATTGAAGTTTATGACTAACAGTAATATGTGGTACTCTGCTTCAGTACAGTGACTGATGAAGGGACTTGGACCCCAGAGTGTGTCATTTATTTTCCCAGCTGTCTCAGCTAATCTGATAAAAGATATCACATCTCTGTACAGTCTTTGCCTCTCATACCTAAATTCAAGGACTACAAAACCTAGTTACATAAATATGTTTACTCTGAAACTGGAAGTATTTTGCAATATAAGAAAACCTACATAGCTAATGCTCATGCCATGATTTATTTTTTCAGTAAATAAGAATTCATTCTGCAGTGCTCTCAATCTGGTGAAAGGCATGAACATTAAGTACATTACTAGTTTTTCAAAAATATAGTTAGCTATGGTGCAATACTTACTGTAATCAACACTCTTCTGCCAGTGTGGAAATCCCCAGGCTTCTCCCTGATAACACTAAATGTTTCTAATTCTGTCTGGCAGTGCAATAATATTTTTGAGCTTGAGATCTAATTAAAATCTGTGTGCTCTTTGATATGAAACAGATCAAAGTTAAATTGGTTATTCTTAGCATCCAGCTTTTTCTTCTCTCTCCAAATGCACTCTTCTACTGTCTGAAACTATTTTGCAGAAGCTCAGCAGACTGTTACGTTCTCTGTTTGAAGATGTTTTTTCTGCGTCATTGGAAGTCACTGACACTTTGATAGGCTCAGTGGAATAGATAACGCACATGCACTGGGATTTATGCATAAATAGAGTAAGGAACAGGATGAAGAATATCTGCAGCTAATGTAAATCAGCAGTGAAACACCAGCATTTGAATGATTAATAACCGTTGAGACTATTGCCTAATGGTTTTTACATAGGAAAAGTTATGTACGCTGACAAACAATCTTTTCCATTTAGAAAGGCTAAACAAAGGATAATATAAATAAAGGTCTGCTTATATAACCTTAGATACCCAATCTTTATGACTAGAAGCTGGAAGGACTATTCAGAGACAAAGTTTTTTCAGCATCCAATGATGGGAAACACTGTCGTTTTCCTGAAAACCTATTTTAGTCTCCATTATAACTGGAAATATTGAAGCTTCTATGAATCAGTATCCTTTCTGCTAATCAGGACTACTAAACACGATCTGTATTGGACTTTGTTTAGGCAATGTGAAAGGTGTTTTGTGCCATGTTTAAAATACAGTAGAGTAGTCAGATAGACAATTCACTGTCTTTTATTCTCCATCTCATCAGAACTTGCCAAAGTACATGAAGTAAGGTCATCTGTTTAAAAGAAAAAGGTAATTAGCTAATTAAAATGTTTATATCCTGGATCTCAAGTATGGAGATGACAGTCATACAGAATTTTTATTTTCCCTACTTTCCCCGTTGGTAATAAGTTAGACGTATAGTATGAAGTGATCCCCCTGGCATACACGCATCACGGTACTTCTTAGAACAGTTTCAGGTTGAAGAGAAGTAGAGTCCCAGAACTGTGCTGCTTTTTTTTTTCAGAAACAAAACAAAACCAAGTGACATGGGAGAAGATCTCATTACCCAGGTGCTTCTCAGGCAGTAAAACTAGCGATTCATTTTTTTGCTCTTGTCAGGGGTGCTATTTTGACAAATCTCTTCAAATAAAAACTACAATTAGGTTAGCCACTTCAGATATTGTAAGTTTCAGAGTCTCCATGTGTAGATGAATCTGCCTCCTTTCTTCTTATCCTTCGTTCTCCCAAACTGCCCCTGTGGAAAAGTCTCCTTAGGGTCCAATTTCAGCACCATGCCTCAGGTTTCATAGACATTGACTGTTGGACATGGCCAGATTTGCCAGGCGACTTGAGCTCTATATGCTCTGCCTGAAAACACAGTGAATTGGAAGCAGTTTTGTGTCCTTGGTCCAATTTCTTGTTTCAACCAATTCTGCATTGGTTGAAAAACGAGCAAGGGCCAGCCCTTACTTTGCTTCAATCCCCCAGCAAGGAAAAGCACCTTTGTGGAGGAGGAGGAAGTTATGACTGTTCCTAACATGTATCGAACAAGTTAGACACAACCTGAATACTGTGGTGTTTGGTGCTGCATTATCTCTCTTGTAGATACTGTGCTGCTTAGTGGAGTCCATAGTCATGGGCGGAATGATGGGGCAAAGCCCAGAAACTGAGACAGGAATGCAAAAATGAGTTGTGTGGCCTAAAAAAAGGGCTGAACTTTCAGTGGTAAATGCTGATTGGAGAGCTGTTTGTTAAGACTCTTCTCAGATCTGGTTTGGGCTCCTTGATCTGTGTTATGGGTCTCCACACTCGTCTCCACATTTACAAGTCTCATTCTTTACTGAAATTGGAGCACCCAGCATGCAGAAGAATATCAGTCTCTGTGATACTTAATGTACAAAAAAATGTGTTATTTTTTTATTGGTTTTTGTGGGTTTTTTTTACCTATCAGGCAGGAATTGGGGCCTCAAGGTGCAAGTGACTTTGGCACTTAACATGTCCTGATTGCTCTTTTCCCTTGGTTAGTCATAGGAGACGCAGATAGCCAGTGGCAGCTCCTGTGATTGAGTAGGCTCTTGTTTAGCCATGACCAAAACTGAATCTAAATATTGATTTCTGCTTCATTTAAATATTGACTTCTCCTGTGCCACTTCGGTGAGTCGTCTTCAAGATAGAGCCCAGGCTGACCAAGTCCCATCAGATTGTGCTGTTGCTCAGCGACAGAATAATGTACTTGTATAAGGATTATTGGTGAAGAGGAAGAATGATCTTGACCGTCCACCAGTATCTTTGATGGATAGCTTGATCTTTCAGCAGATTTAGCTGCTTGCAAGCATTTTACTGATGCAGTCATCATGTGGCAAAACTAAGTCACCACACGAAGTCATCAGTAGCAGCACTGGTCAGGAGTCAGAAAGGCTCAAAGCCAGCAGAAAGATTAGCCAATGGGGATGTATTCTTAGTTTATTTCCAATTTCAGATATACGAGCTCTTTGTCCCCTTGATTCTAAGGCCTATGGCAAATAACTTAGTTCAGTGCTATGGATTTAATTACAAATGATGCAAAGCCGAAGAGATTAAACCATTTTGAAGAGCTATTTAATTATAAGGTGGCAATTACGTGGCAGCAAAACCCATGCTCAGATGATATGCTGCTGCCAAGGTAATTAACTGGGTGAAAGTGAGAACCAAAAGCAGATTATAGCCGTGCAACAGGAGCTTGGTGGCAAGTTCTCCATGACTTTTACAGTAAAGAGTAACAGCACTGACAAAAACCCAGTGTCCCTTTTCCACTCAGTGTGGTCTACGTCAAAGTATTTGGAACAGAGCCTAAAGGCTCAGAGAGATGCTTTTGTAAGACTCTTCTCTCATTCATGATTTGTTTGGTTTGGGTTTTTTTTTCTCTTTTTTTCCTCTCTCAGCAGCAGTATATACGCTCTTCAGAGAAATGGGAAAAGCAGCATGGCTTTTGGTGCAGCATGAATTGACTGAGGCTGCAGATGGGTGAGTAAGTAGAACCCATTAGGGTTGTAGGAAAACAAATTTGTCTTGTTGACTACTTGAAGACCATAGGTGCTCTGTAAGATGCCACTCAGAATTTATTTTAGCAAGAAATTGCTGTCTAGTTTCTAAGTTACATATTGTGCCTAAGAGGCATGAAAATTTATACTGGATTGTTTGCCTCTGTGTGAATGTCAAATCCACCCAGAAGGCCTCACAGTTGGAGTCAGGTTGAGTCTGTATGACTATAAGGCTCTTGTCCTGTTTTGAGCATGATTTGCTTGTCTTGCTTTGCATTTTGGTTTTAAAGACTCAGATAAATATTTTTAACATGTTGAGTCAATGCCCGTTTCATCACATAATAAACCAATGACAAAGCAGAGGAGTTCTGAGAAAAGTGTGGTTTAGGGTTTTTGTGGGTTTTGGTTTTTTGTTTTCCCTTGATAATTTCTAAACTTCTGAGAGCAATTTAAATGCTTAAGAAATGTGTCAGATTGAGACAGAATACCAGATTAGTTCATTACGTAGCTTGACAGTGGCAGAGTGAACTTTCTCTCTTCCTTCTCTGTTTGTTCTAGATGGGAGAAATCATCTTTCAGAATGCAAAGCAAGTCCACAGCTTTCACATCCTCCTTTATCGCCAACTGCCACTATAGTGTCAGTGAGACTTGTTTCTTACATGAGCGTTGGTTTATTGAGAGTAATTTTATTGAGCAAGTAAGAGAAATATGTTTATGGTCATTATTCTGTTTTAAAAGAAAATCTGACTCTTACAGAGTGAGATATCTGTATCAGCAAAGACTGAATGCAGAAGATAAATAAAGTGAGATGCAGATAAATCCTTCTTTACTGCTGGTGATAACATGCTCCCAGCTGTGGAGTTCAATGTGAACACAGCATTAATATATAAGTCTGTGGGCTTCTGAAAATGAATTATCTGCTGTAGCGTTTAAACAGGCTTTCCTCTTTTCTTTTGGAACTGTTTAGGGTCATGAGTCACTGGCGTAGGGGAGAGAAAGCCCATGTGACACCCTCTTCTAATTTCAGTCAATGAATAAATAATCAAGAAAATTAGTTTTCTCTGAAAAGTGGGAGTGCTTAGAATATTTTTTTCTTGTACAAATGGATTTTTTCTTTAAATTTATTTTTCCTGTGGTCACTGCAAATCTGCAGAACAGAATCATTTCTGTGTAGCCTGATGCATCTAACCATACTATTTACTTCCTTTTTTTTTTTATTTATTGTTGCCCTTTGCTTATGAACTTCTATGGCAATCTAGCTTAATCTTTAAATTTACATCTGTCTGAGTTTTTGTGTTTATTTCCTAGGTTCCAGCTGGTGATGCTTGGTCAGTCCAGTATCCTACTCTGCTGACCAGAGTTTAAACTTGGCAATAACCTTCCGTTTCCCACTTCAGAAGCAGTGAGCTGAAGAGTTAGGCGTTTTGGTGAAAAACAGTAACTTCTGGTATTCAGAATGTCAGGCTCCACAGGTATTGCTCTTTTTTTCTCTTTCCACCTTGGAAGAATTGTCTTTATCTTGTTCGCCTTTGTTTGCGATCTTTATTTAATCTTATTTTTTTTCTTCAGCTTTTTTAATGTCATAAGATAAGTGTGGAGCAGTTCTTATGTCAGTGTAAACTGGAAGTTGTCCTCGCTGTTGATTTAAACATTTTTTTTCTGTTACATTGTCAATCCTCCTTATCTGGAAGAATGTTCAGAATACACAGTAATGTCAATGTACATCAAAGCTCTCAGCTCAGATTTCCTGTTCTTGCATGGAGTCTGTCACTGTCTGTTATTCCTGCAGGAACAAAATATAGCGCTGTCTAACAGCATTAGGATAGGATCATCGTAATTCCATACAAAGATTTCTGGCATTGTCCCAATGAACTTCACTGTTTTCTAGGTTTGTGGTAGTTTCCACCACTCAGAGATGATGGCAAACATTATTTAGGCCTCGTATATGACATAGCAATGTATAACACCCTGAAGTACAATTTAATCTAAATTTACTAATTGAAAATACTAAAAAAAAATATATATATAATCTGAGATTGCACTCTAGCTCCATAGCTGCCAAATGTTCTATTCTGGATCTAAGATGAGATTTATCCACATTTGAAACGGTCCCATCAATCTCCTGCAACAAAGCAGGTGGCTGTTAACAGATGTTTCCTGTAAAAACACAGAGAGGGCCAAGCAGACTGGTGTCCAGATCGTGGCTGAGCCCTGTCATGATCCAGACATGACATACTTCCCTGTCTATTTTACATCAGAGAAGATTAGTCTTAGAAACATGCTTTGTATATGAGTTTACAGCTGTTGCTCTTTGTAGGATGAACCTACCCTCCTTGTGACTTTTTATCGAACTGTTCTGAAGCTGGCCACTCACCCATGGTATCAGAGCCTTGAATTTGACTTCCTGTCGAAGGCAATCTACCTTTGCCTACATAGTGGCTGCGAGAATAATTTTCTCTTCTTAAAACAGTGAATTAGAAAGAGAATAAATATGAACACCTGTCTAGACATGGGAAGTTAATGTGGGAGAGGAAAGATCTGGGTTCCCAACTCTGTTCCAAGAGTTCTTTCAGTATTATATTTGACAGTATTTGAGTGTAGCATGACAAGAGTCCTAACTTTCCACATCTCCATTTCTACTGAACACTACTGTCCACTCCACACCAACTCCAAAATTATATTTGCAAAAACCAGCATTCTTGTGCAATCTACAGGGTCGTGATCCACATAAAAGTACAAGTTTATTATTATAAAAGTTAACCTTTTATCCAAGTGCAATTAACTTTTTATCCAAGTACAGTACAATTTAGCCTGTAGTTAAGCTGGAGATTTAGCCTTTCTGGGCTTCTCAAGGACTCAAAGAATTCTCATTTTACCAGATTTTTCTACACGGTGTACAGACATTTGCCTCTTCAGGTGATAGTTGGTGTGCATTCACATGTTTAGAATCAAAAATAGTGTCTGTAAAAGAAGAACGCTTACTACACTTACTTATCTTATTTTACTAAATAGGAATACTATATTTGGAAGACTAAACAATGTTGTCAAACTTTAGTCTAAATATTGGCACACCAGGCAACCCAATCTATTTTTAATTCTATTTTAACTCTATTTCTACAGTTTTGATCTCAAATATCTCAAAGGTATTTCCAAAGTGAAGTGTAGGTATTGTGCTAAAGAAGGGCTGAAATGTGACATATAAGCTGATAATTAAACCTAAGTAGGTAAGTAAGGAGAGAGAGAGAGCATTAGCCAACCTGTATCACTGCAAGCGTGTCACATTCAAATTTGCTTGTTCTTATGAAGTTTGAGGGGGGCTTATTCTGAAGTCAGTTAAACACTGCAATTTGTTTTCTCCATAGCTGCTTCTGAGTTATACAAATACCTGGAACAGGGAACCAAAGTCACTAATACAGGCTCCAGAAGAACTTGATCAGATATATTTCCTTTCTTGAGTTTTTCTTGTGGCACTGTCTCAGCCTCCCTTTGCCTCACAGGCTGAGTCAATTTAACTGTAGTCTTAATTTTAAATTCATAATGTGAAAACACTTCAATCATCACCTTCACAGAAATGCTGATTTCAATCATTTTTTTTTTATTTATGTTTTACATAAATAATTTAACATTATTTTTCTGAATTAGAATAAGAATATAGTGAATGACTTTTTATTTTCAGTGAATGCTACTACCAATATTCAGTTGTGATGACAGATCATTCTGTGTCTTCTACAGAAACATTTAAGGATTTTATGATAATCAAATCTATAAAGGCTGCCTCTTGAAAATAATGAGCTAAATTGGTCTCAATTTTTTCCCCATTAGTAATAGAATCTTTTTTTTTTTTTGAGAATACACGCTTGTAAATTAATTCAAGTTTGGAAGAAAAAAGTGTCTTGGAGGATAATCTTGTCTCTATACATGTATTAGAAACTGTGTATCTATATGACATTGTGTAAAGCAGGGGTAGAGGATCACAACAAATTGCTATCTCCTCTCTTTTGAAGGCTACCCAGTTTAATTTATACTAAAACCAAATATGGTTCAATAAGGACAATTTTTCATCAATCTTGGATGGTCTATAGGTACTGGCATTCCGAACACTGCATCAGATCTCATGGTGCTCATTAATTAACGTTTACTGGTTTTCAGCCAAATTTTAAGCTTCTAATATTCTTCATATTTTTAATGAAGGCCCCAAGGAAGTTGGGACCTTAGTTAAGAAAATCAGCTAATTCCTCGACGCTACTTGTCAGCAACTTCTCCATTTTTACCTCTGTACTAATAGCACACAAATACAGGACTTCTAGTCGTTAACCCATATAAATCCTGAAAATTGCCTGAAACAGACACTCTATTTCTCAGACATCTAAAGAATGTGGAATTGAAGCTGTAACTTTTCTTAAATTTTTACCATCAAGTTGAATAACAGATGTTTGCATAAAAGTTTTGTTTCATCTGTTCACAAAGAGAAGTAGATGAATAGCTGTACAAGTGTGTTTGTGAATGAAGTAAGGGGACTAAGAAGACCGATATGTCTGATGATCCCAACCTACTACAGACAAGAATTGGATCTATCAGCACATCTTCTTTGTGGCAGATGTTTGATATCAGGATTGAAAAGTAGCACAGTTCCCGTGTTTGAATTCCGAAGATCATCTTTAGCTTTGGTCACAAGCTCTCTCACCAACCAGCCCATGGCTCAGAGTAAAAGTTTCAGATAACTTGTCTTGATTTGCTGCAAATCCATAGATTCCTACATATGCTACTGAGTACTGATTCTTCCTTCTGCAGCAGTCATGCATGTGGGTTGTTGAGAATTTGTATGGAACAATTTTATCTACATGAGAAAAAAACACACAACGTATTTCTGTGTTTCAAGGCAGAGAAAGTACTTTTGCAGCTCCCTGGAGCCTTGAAAGCCAGCAATTGCGCTTCTGAACAGGGCTGCAATGATGATTATTTGCAGAAAGCATGTGAGAGAATGACTTCATGGAGCAATTGTCTGAATTCTATTAATAACAAATATACCCTCTGAGCAGGGAAATATATTTCCAGTCAAAAGGAGCATTTGTGCTGATTCCTTTCTAGTTCCAAAGAATAGATTTAATGTGTACACAATTCTGCTCAGAGAAATGTGCCCCTAAAGGGAAGAAAACCAGTTAAACAATATGTTAAATACAAGAATAGCATGTTAATTTAGGAAAAGAGTAAGAGTATTCCATGCCTAGTGTACACTTCTGGAAATATCTGAGTTGATCAAGCCCTTTGTAAGGGAGCCCTGAGCTGACTGGAGCAAGGAGGCAAAACTCCCTCATTTCCATGTGGTGAGAAAGGCCTCAGAGACAGCAAAATGCATCTATCCTGACAGCACCTTTTCAAGAAAACAAAAAATACTAAGATGAACAACATAACTTTTAAGTGAAAAAAAAAAACCAAACTCTGAATATTCAGATGAGACAGATCAAATTAACGAGTCTGACAGTAAATCTAAACTGCCGATCTTCAGTGTCACTTGGAAGCATATTTCTTCATAGGCCTGCTGTCTAATCCAAGTGAGTTCAGCTGAACGGCATCTCCCAATATTCTCCATTTTCTTAGGAAGAAAAATCCATTTTCTGTCATTTTTGGGGTGTGACAAGGAAATCCCCTTTCGTCCCAAGTGTTCCAATTTCCAAACAGGGCCACTGACTCCTTGTTTCATGAGTTTCTTCCTCTTGCTTACCTCACTGTACATGAGAAATATTCTCTTCAGCTGTGAACATACACTTGTTTCTTCCATAAACTTCTGCCTATCCTGAGATGCAGTAGCCATCACAAGACAAAAAGACAACTCATCCACAGAATAATATCTTAATATGTATGTTACTAATATACTTACATGGCCAAATGCATCTAAAGAAGTGTAATAACTCCAAACAATTTCATAACTGAATATTTCTGAAAATAAAATTATCATGAACTCATAAGCTTGTTGTCCAACTAATTAGTAAATCTGATCTAGACAGACTTCTGAAGAGTCACATTTGTTTAGCTTTTGTAGCCAACGATGTCTATGATCTACTTCTCCTTTTGATTGTGGTCTTAGCTCCAAACATTTCCAAGCAGCTTATTGGTGTTCTGTGCACTACTGGTGAGGGAAAGCTGGAAGGCTGCAGCAATGCCTGATCCATAACTGACTCAATCAGGCGGCTGATTTTCAGACCATTTTTGGCCAGCACTTGTGAAGGCTTTTGTGCTGGGACAGCACTTGGCATGAAAACTAGCAAAAGAGTCAGGGGACGTATTGGCACTAAGAAAATAAACATTCAACCACTTTCCTTGGAACTTCAATAATTTGAGTTCTGTTCATTACATTGATGTAGATACTTCTATTTTTTTCTATAATGTTAGAAAAAATGTTATTAACATGTCATCCTTTTCATTATTCCACAGGGCTCTGTGCAAGCAAGAGTGCCTTCATTTCCCACTAAATCATGCACATATGTGGTCTGCTCCTGCTGCTCCATGCATTCACTATCTTCTCTTTCTGTCTTTTTAGGCATTTACTGAAGTTCTGCCTGCAGCTGACTCTGCTAGCTCATACCTACTTAACCGTTAAACCCAGTGTTATCCTGTCAGAGTAAATAAGTGGACTGGCAAGCAGGAAGCCTCATAGCATAAATTTTCAAGGAAAACATGAGGATGTTCCCACTTGAAGTTAATCTCAAGGGAGGTTGGGCCAAGAATACCCTCTAGTCTGTGTCTACCTTACAGCTTCCAGTAGCCACAGGTTCTATTAGTGCCTCTGTTGCCATGGTGCTTTGGTACTTTCACTTCTACTTTTACTCTGTCCTTTCACTCCTTCCTCCAGCCCACCAAGCATTAGCACTTCTTTTGCTTTTTGAGCTACTATTGGGAATTCTCTATAGAATTGTGACCTCCAGTCTGGAAGAAACAAATCTATGCACCCACTTGAATCTTTACCTTTGAGAGCACAAGATTGTAGATCTAATGTTATAGTTGTGTCATAATAACAAGGGAGCCCACAGCCAAAGTGATTATCTGTAGCTTTTTATGCTTTATAATCCAAGCAGTGAACTTTATATTTATTAGAGCCATCCTCAGTATGTCAATGGTATTTTTCACATGTATGGCAGTTGCTTGCAAGTGAAGTTTACCACAGTATACACAGATCTTTTTAAGTATGATACTCTGTTGAAATTTTCATTCTTTTAGGATCTGTTGTGTGCTGCCTTGGGAAGGAAGAGATGTTGCAATGATTGATGGCAGCTGATTACATCTAGAAAATTTACATGCTCAAGATGGCTACTCCAACTATGTTTTGGGGGAAATTTTCTCCATTGTATGACCTGGAACACAGAAGGATAAATCCTCTACAAATCCACTATATGTATATCTTTACCCCAGGGCTTTAAGCGCTACATGCCTGCCTGGGTCGTGTGAACTAGAGAGTAGCGTTCAGTTAAGTTGAGATCTCCACATGTTGAGCTGGCCAAATAATTGAAAATCTCCCCATATTTAATGTTAATGTGTAGCCATGTGAAGTATTTGGTTTTACATTTTAGGTAGTGAACCAGCAAAAAGGACTTTGCATATTACTAGACAATTTTGTACTAAGTGACATGACTCAGTGCTGCAGAAATAAGGGTTGCAAGTTAATGCCTCACATTCCAACCAGAAAAAAGAAATTTCTATTGAAATAGAAGTGTAGAAGTGCAATTGTATGAGATTTCACTGACTGAAAACATGAAGAAGAAAAAAAAAAAGATGAGAACTGACCTGCAGGCCAAAAACTGAAGACAAAGCAAAACTCTTTTACTTACTTGATGCATATTTTTATTTGTTCTCAAGTTTTTGTGTATGTTGTCTTTTAAAAGTGTAAAACTAGCTAGCCCTGGAAATACAACCTGCTGTAGCTGAATTCAGCTTTTCTCACGCAAGTGTTACTGAGTAAATACGCATTTCCACAGCATTACAGAAATAGTGTTCTCCACTTGTCTTTATGAAATAAGAAACGCACAGTTTCACTGATAACGTCTTCTAAGTCTTTGCAGTTGCAGGCAGACAAAACAGCAGTATTGTTTTTGAAGGCTCCTGTTTTCCTTAGCTATCCTCTAGTTATTGCTTTTGGTCTCTTACTGTGGGTCAGAGGTCCGTTGTTTGGTATTGGGGCATACGTTTTGGTATTGGAGTGTATGATGCCATTTGAGGGGTGTAGAGCCATGTACACTCTCCTTGTCTTGGCAGAATAGTTTAAAAATTAATACGTTCTCAGCAATCAAGTGTTAAAATTTATGTTCAGAAGTAACTTGAAAAGTCTGGATTTGCACACAAAAGGATTTGCATGTGCAATTTAAATGTTTTAATACGAATTTCGTCAAGAAAATTAATACTATTCTCAAGGCCGAGACGATGCAAGACAATTTATGACCAATCAAAATCAGAGTATGATAATGAGAAATAAGAGCAAATCTAAAATCACTTTCCTCCCACATGTCCCTTCTTCCTGGGCTTAACTTCACTTCCAAATTCACTACCTCCTCCTCCAAAGTGGCACAGGGAATGGGAGTTATGGTCAGTTCATAATTCTGTATCTCTGCTACTTCTTCCTCCTCACACTCTTCCCCTGTTCCAGCATGGTGTTTCTCCCACAGGAGAGAGTCCTTCACAAACTTCTCCAATACGGGTCCTTCCCAGGGGCTGTACTTCTTCATTAACTGCTCCAACATGGGTCCTTTTATATGGGGTACAGTCCTTCAGGAACCGACTGCTCCAGCTTAGGCTCCTCTCCATTGGGTTGTAGCTGCTGCCAGGAGTCTGGTCCAGTGCAGGCTCTCCATAAGGTCACAGCTTCTTTCAAGGCACATCCACCTGCTCCAGCATGAGGTCCTCCACAGGCTGCAGGTGGATATCTGCTTCACTGTGGACCTCCGTGGGCTGCAGAATAACAACCTGCTTCACTGTTGTCTTCACCATGGGCTGCAGGTGGAGCTCAACTTAACACAGCGATACGACGTTTCTCAAAACTCTTTTCCCTTGTGGCTTGTCACATACTAGGTCTTACAGTGAACATGGGAAATGAGGAAATATGTGAATATAAGAAAAGCTCATAGAACTGAGCTTCTAATTACTGCTCGCCTGAGGTATAATTTTGCATAAGGCTGCTCTTGGCAATGTTTATTTTCAAATGAAGTTGAATCTTTCACTTTTCCCTGCAATAAGTTCTAGTGCTAGTCTTGTATTTATGGTACATATGTACACTGAGTGATCATCACAGCAGATATTGCTGAGATAATTTTAATGGGAAAGATAACAAGGATCCCAACAAAGTGTTTAAAGAAGTCTCTACGGCAAGTTAGGTTAGTGTAGTGGGAAACAGTCTGAGCTATCACATCAAAAGTTGTCTGTGGATTGTTTGGTTTTTTTCCTAAGGAAAATGAAAGGCTGCAGCCTTCATTTGGAATACACTTTGTGATTGTTACGATGCAAAAGAAGAAGTGGAAAACTGTTGCTACCTTCCTGCCACCGTGTGTTCTTGAGGAAGATTGAAACTGTCAGCCTTTGGAGTGAGAGGCACTGGATGGGTGACAGACAAAAGAGGTAGATATTAGAAAATTATACACAAGAATTAGCATCATTATTAATTAGGTTTTCCTGTATTAAGTAGACAATTTGGATTATCAGACTGTTAAAGGATTAATGGATTCCTAGCTCTGTATGTGTGCTGTGTTTCCTTTTGCCTGTAGCTACAATTTGAATGCAAGACGTTGGCAGTCCCAAACCAGCCCTGCTCCAGCTGAAGATCTGGATCTTCTGTTTTGTCCCAGCCCTAACCACAGGGAGTCCTTTGGACAAGACAACCATTCCACTGAGTAAAAAAACCTTCAGAGAGAAGTTTTTGCCTCCCACAGTTTCTTTTGCCTAGTTCTCTTCAGACCAATTCATACCGTAAGTTGGAACTTTATTTTTCTCTCAGTTTTAAACCTAACTCTAAGCTAAGCCAAAGGACACTGGTCCCTGAAGAAACTCAGTATTCCTCCAGAAGAACTCCATCAGCAGTCCTGAATTTGATTTGGAAGACAGGTATTTTCTGTATGTACAATAAGGGCTGATACCCCAGTTTTCACCTGAGGAATACTTCGGTATTTTACCCATCTTAAGTGAAATATGAATTTGAAAGATTCAAGACTGTTGATATTTATATTTATTTCTCCCCTAATTTTCTACACTTGTCAGTAAGAATACTTGATACACATGCAAACTATAACCACTCCTCTCCTTTGAAAAAAAAAGTTTGAAAAATTGTATTTAAATATTACCCTGAAAATTTTCTGCAGAATTGTCTGTAAGCCCTTGTGCGGGGATCACACAAACTGACAAAAGAAAAACTATCTGTGAAACAGGTATAACCGTTTCCCTTTCTGAAGTCCTTTCAAAACTATTAATTTGTTTATAAAAGAGAATTTACTGGTCTAAATCCTACATAAAGGAGAGAGAAAGAAAAATGCAAGCAGGGGACAGGATCTCTAATGTGCATGTGATTGCAGATGCTGTAAACCTAGCAGCCCAGGAGGTTCAGCATTTGAAAAAAATCTGTCAGTCAGATCTGTGTGTTCAGGGGAACAGAAGAGTCACTGGGGAAGGCAGATGGGTCAAAGAGCTGCTCAGACGAAATTGGTATATGCTTATTCTCTTAAAGGGTTTAATCTGATCTGAAACAGGCAAGTCATTCCTCCTGAGGGGGAGTCAATGCCACTTTCAAATAGTATGTTTATGAGGAATTGGTTTGAACAAGCAACAAAAGAGCTTAACCATTCAATTATTTTATTTTTTTTTAAGTTTTTTAAGGCAATTGTCCTGTAATCTTTTTTAAGGGAAAATGGCAGTGAAGAGGAAAGAAAGAGGGATAATTGAAAAGACGATGTTATTTCTACAGAAAGGTTATGTAACAAAAGTACGCCAGTGTCAGTTGTCACCAGCCCAGGGCACCTTTCCCTGTCTTGCAGTCTATTCTGTCATGCTGATCTCCCGGCATACTTGGCTATCTCTCTTCCCTTAATTTCCCTCAGAAACACAAGACTTTCCACATCAGCTGCATGGATAGGTGCATTACATCACAAGAAAAAGCAAGATTGTAGTACAAGGTTTCTGCTGGTGTCGTTCTGTGCTATCTTGTTTTGAGGGCAAGACCCTGCTAAGAGGCAGCTGTGCCTTTGTAGCTGTCACGCTGCACAGAAGGTTCTCTGACATTTAATTTTTATAAGCAAACTTCCAGACCTATTAAAGCACAGGAGACAGGCCACCAGTTTATTCTAAAAAGGTTGGAGGATGCTTGGCAATGTAGCATGAGGAAGAGAGATGGACAAATGTGACAGTTTCATGACCTTATCAGAAACCTGACAAATGTGATTGTGGGTTGGTGTGAGAGAGGAGAGGTCCTTAGGGCAGAACAGGAGAAATCATGCTCGAAAATGGCCACAAAGTGAATTGTGAATGGAAGGTGAGCACTGCTGAAGAGGCAGAAAGTTGATTTGGAAGTTGTACCTGTGCTATTTTCTGCTTCTTAAAATACAAGTGGAATTCTGGGAGATTTTGTGGATCTCAGGCAAAAAGCAAGGAATGCCACATAGCACACTGGAGGCTTCTTTGTTTGAAGATCCTAAAAAGCTTTTAATAACTGCTGTGTCAAAGGAGGCAATTTGCTTGATGCTTCAAGCAGATGAAGGGCAGTTTTTTTGCAAGGTTAATTGTGTTTGTGGCACCCAGAGGAAGTGAGATGTGATTCTTTCATAGGTATTTGTGGAGTCTCCTCTGGAGACTTTCAAAACCCGCCTGGATGCATTCCTGTGTAGCCTGCCCTAGGTGGTCCTGCTCTGGCAGGGGAGTTGGACTAGATGATCTCTAGAGGTCCTTTCCAACCCCTAACATTCTATGATTCTATGATTTTGAAAATAAATGACAAAATTAAAGCCAAGACTTCCCTTTGCAGCGAGGAAGTTTCCTGTTGACACTCGTTATAAAAAAATAGAAACATTGATTTCATTTTAGGATGCAGTAGGGAAATACTTTAAAAAATAATCTGTCATTACAACTGAACTAATTGCAGTTTTATGATTTTTTATTATGTAAGCAGCTGAAAGGAATTAGATTACAGATATTTTAATTATTCTGACATGCTGTATTTAAAGTCCGGCAGCAATGTGTTTGTATTTACTGTGTCCAATTGTAGTTGTAGAAAGTAAAGGGTAATGACAATGCTTGAAGCCATGCACCAAAACTCCAGGAGGAGGATACACACAAGGCCCTGACATCAATTTAAGGAATAGATGCAGAATTAAGCCTTTTGAAGCATACATAAATGGGGAGAAAAAGTGTATAAGACAAACTCAATGAGATTTGCTAATAATGACCATTTCCTTTCACGGTGGGTCCAATAGTGACAGTCGACCACTGGATAGTCTTTCTACAGGCAGTGGAAAATTTTGTTTTCCTACAGAGAGGATTTCAGTAGGTTGCTTAAAAAAAAATAAAAAAAAAAAATAGGAGCCCAGCTGTGAATAATTCTAAAGTTGTAAACAATTCTAATGTCTAATGTCTATATTGTGGCCAATTAAATTGCATAAATATGCAAAATTTTGCTTACAGTGTTGAGACAAAGCAGTAAACCTAAGTCTAACAGGAAGTGTTGCACAATTAAAAAGCAAAAAAGAATTTAAATATACGTGCTGGAAAATTTCCTTGGATTTGGATCTGCTTATGCTTTTATTACTCTCTTCAATTGTTGATGGCTAATGGGAAAATCATCTTCATCTTAAAGACATTTCCTAAAGTATACAAGAGAAGAATCGGAGAGTAAAAAAAAAAGCTACTTGAAACATTCTCTGGATAAACTTGAGAATTTTGTCTTTTACCGTCTGTGATCTGTACTTTATAACTTTTCCAACCACTTCACAGGTTATTGGTGATTTTCTTTAATGAAAAACTCTTGATTCTTTTATTATCTGTAAGTAGCTGATTAGAAGTATTCATTACTGAAAGTGAATTTCAGTTGAGGTTGTTCAAGCATATAAGTAGACATCTGCTCTTGTCAAGATCAGCATCATTCTTCAAAGTAATTCCCTTCAGCAAATAGTGATATTTAAACAATTAAGTTGAACATTAAATAGCCACAAAAAACCCCAAACACTTTCAGTAAAATAATAGCCTGAAAGGGAACACAGAATTGCTTCAGTGTTTATATGGATAATCAAACTACTATTTTATGCATTAAGAAGCTGTTTTGTGTTATAGCAGTGAAAGCAGTGGTCCACATCAGTATTCAAATTACAGCTTTTAACAGTGAAAGGATAGTGAAATCAGTTTATTTCTGCTTATGCAGTACAGTATTTCTTAAAGGAAATATTTTCTGTCAGTTTCATGATAAGATCACTGAGATTTAAACCATATATGATGAGCTAAACAACTAAAACATAAATCTTTATAGCTGTTACAGAAAATAACAGAAACAATTGCACCACAATGAAATAATGTATCATACCAGATATTATATAAAAAATGGAAATAATCAGCTTCTCATATTTCTTGGGGTGTTTACTTACTGTAGAACACAGAAGATAAACCTCTGAAAGATTTATTTGAGAGATAAATGTGTTTTCAGATTTGATCTAATGTTTCCTCAGACATGAAGAAAAAAAAATATTTTTTGCAACATACTATTTTTTTTTGGAACAGCACACTGAATTGCTGAATGCACAGAAGAATTAAAAAATAGAACAATAGAAATTAATCTTCAATACTGTTATAATTTTGATTGCAAAAAAAAACTACTGATCTCTCCTATGATGCCTTACAGATAAAAAAGTATATTGTAGTTATTTTTTGTATATTATATTACTCAGGTTCAAGACGCACATTCTCAGACAAACCACATCAATGCCTGATCAACAGGCATTTCACTGTTGTCTGACCAACCAATCAACTGGATTAATACTGAAAGAAAAGCTGTCTAACTAGGAAAACAATGTGCAGAACCTGAGTAGCCCAAGTTTCAGTTTTAAGAAACATAGAAATCATTTCAATGTTTGCATTTCAAATTTTACGTAGACAAAATAGACTGCATGTCAGTTTTAGATGTACTACAAAATGATGCTGTTCTTGTGATATGCTGAAATGTAGATTTTAATTGGCCCTTTTTTTTTTGGCATCAGGAACCTTTAGTAGTCAGAATGTGATGAAACCGAAACTTATTTCTGTTAAACTAAATCACTGGTTTTTGAGAGATACTGTCTGTATCTATATGCAACTACTTTTATACCTACAATCACATGCTGAAAACCAGTAATTTTTGCCGCAGCCATCTATACCAGGAGACATACAAAACTCACCTTCTCTTCCTGACCTGTTTAAATGGCTGTAGACATGATGGATGTCCCTCAGTTTCTCTCAACTTCAGGAATCCTGAGAAACACTCAGGGAACTAGGACTGTGCTCTAAACATAAATGTAGGTAACTCCTCTCAGAGAGGAATGAGCTATTCCATCAAGTTTTCTCAGATATCTACATGTAAGTTCAGTGCAGCTTGTTACTTTACCAAGTTTCTTCCTGCCTAGTCAGGCTAAAGTTATTTCTGAAAGAAAAAAAATAGGTGCGTATGTGTGTGTTATAGTTAGCATTACTGCTAAAAATAAAGCAATCATGTAATCTTGCAGAAACATAGTGTTCAGGAGAGTGATATGGAAGCTCCCAACTAACAATTTCTTGATCACATTTTTATGCCATAGTTAGGAAATCAAGAAAGTATTAAATAAACAAATAGAACTTAATATATTAACCAATGTAAGAAGTTGTTTATTAACTCCGTAACTCACTTTAGTCAAACAACATATCAATTCTTTTAACAGGATTTTGTAATATAGAACGTGTAATACATAGCATTCTTTAGGATATCGTAACTGCTCGTTGACTAGCAAGCATCCCAGAAATGACTATGTAACAAGATAGCTGCAAAATAATGTTTTTACTGTCATTAACTAGCAAAAGTCACCTTAACCTTTCTGGATGATAGGATAACTTTGATAGATCACAATGCAACTCACTTACCCCAACCCAGCAAAGAGCTAGCTTGAAAATGCATGAACACGGCTGGTGAAGGTGAATGAGAATCTTGGGGTGTAGGAATAGATGATCAGGGTCTTTAGGCCATAAGGAAACAATTGCTATTGTGATAACAACTCGTGTGTGTGTGTGTGTCTCCTTTGTTACTCTGAGGTAATGCTAAGAGCTGGACTGGGCAGACACTCAAGAATGATGATAGAAAAGGCCCCATTCTGGTTTGCCATTAGTGTATTTTTGCATTCATGTTTGAAGCAAGGCCCTGATATATTGAAAAGTGGAAGGAAAACACATCCATGAAGAAAATGGTGAGAAAATTATGAAAATATTGGTTTAAAATTCTTTCAATAAATATTGTCTGAATTTTGATATCTATAATGTTCTGACACCATTTTTTTTTGATACTTTCAATGAGGAAAAAAAAAAAGGGCAAACAAAAATATTTGTACCCTAATTTCCAGGAGATCTAAATTTCAAACATTTTTTTATAGGATGGTATTTTGCAGTTCTGTGATCAGAAAGTTTGTGTAGAACGCATTTGATTTCCCAGGAGTTCATCCATCATATTTAGAGACAAAATGCAGTCATTTAAAGCTTAATCCAATATCTAGTTTTCATTGAACATGAATTTCAGTACTGTTCAGGAGAAAAATTGTGGCAACTGCAAAACATTAATGCTTGAAATTAACATTGACTTCTTTCTTCCTCCCATTTTTCCCTTTTCTGCAAATGTCAGAAGTACTTCATTTTTTTTTAAAATTTGGGGAACAATTTCATCCAAAAATTTAAAAGGTTGAACTTTATGAGTTGTAATAAGATTGTGACGGTTTTGTGTGCTCTGAGGCAAGAGTTTTTAAAGTAAGGAGAACAAAGTATTTCAATGCCAAAGCGACTTTGGATGCAGAACAATGAACATTTTAGGACTGGGAGATCTTCATTCTTGAACTTCAAAGCAAGAAACATTAATAAAGTGCAAAAGTAGACTTGATTAAAGAAAATTCTTTATTTAGACCTCAGTAAGTAGTAATAGGGTAATTGCTCACAAGATAATTCTTATCTAAATTATTTTTATCTTCGATGCTAATATCTTTACAATCCACAGAAACAAAACTAAAGCAACTAGGAAACTGATGATTGACTAGAATCACTCTGTTTTTTTATTCTGTAAGAGGACTTTGTACTTTCATCTACCTTAGAGCTTCAGGGGAAAATAAGATGCTTAGCACTGTAGTAATTATTTCTTTTTCATGCTGTTAATAGAACCAACAGAACCTACAAAACCTGGTGTGAAGTGAAGGAGAAGGCTGTGAGGAAAGCAGTGCAGAAATTTTCAAGTCAATACTATATACTGCAGTATTAGATAATGTGTGCACATTTCTAAAATACATAGTAATTTTCTCAACAGGAATAGAGGCTGCTGAAGTAACAACATGAACAGTCACTGCAGGGAAACCACAACCTCTGACCTTGTTTCTTTTTGCTTTATTTTTCTACTTTGTTATTGAGTTTTCTCTTTTCAAGGACTTAACAGTTATTAAACCTATTCTTGTTGCTCTCCTAACATCCACCAAACTTAACTAATCCACAGTTCTGCCTTAAGTATATTGATTCTTTTTCTGTCTTGTGGATATGGAGTTGGACACATTTTCTGCAACTCAGTCATCACCTCCAGTATGAAAAAATTGATTGAGTTATGACAATGACTTTGCTGAAGTTTGTCTCCTGATGAAGCCAAATTTCCATTTGGTTTGAAGAGGAAGGGGAGGGAGACAGGAAGGAAGGGGAGAAGGAAAGAAGGGGAAGGGACAGTCAAGGTGACTAACAAACACCTTAAAGGAGAAAATCTTATTGCAGCAACTAAGTACCTCTTCTTACAAACTTTATTAATTTCTTTTCTGTTTCTTCTATTATTTTTCCAAATATTAGAGTTTCTTTCCTCCCTACCCACTTATTACTCCAGAAGGAGCACAGTTCCCACATGTTCTGCATGGGGACATATTGGACTTTCCTCTTCTCTTCCCCAGTAGGCCCAGCATGAGCCTGGATGATACCCATAAGAAAGATTTCAAACATTTCTGTGTAGTGACTGATGGCCATTCAAGGACAACACTAGGAAAAGGTATTTGTAGAGTTTCTGGTTAAAGAATAGAGCTAGAATACAGGAAAGGAAGGCCTAAACGCTGTCATGATCTGGCCAACTTTGGGCGCAGCACCCCATGATTACTACGTCTAGAATAGCCACTCAAATCTAATGGAAGTCAGCACAACTTCGTATTTAGATGATTGTATAAAACATGAAATACTTTGTCCATTCTGTCTCGAAGAGATTTTTCCTCTTTCTCTTTGTTCTTGCCACTTCACACATCTAAATGTAATACATATAATACTCACATAAATCCACACATTTAGCACTGTCAAAAATATTGCAAAATGTTTTTTTGTTTGACTGTGACAATTACCTACTACATAAGCACTATGAATGCTTTGTCTTCTGACAAAATCATTAAGGGAAGTAGTCTGCAACCCAAATTCCTACTGAATTTTCAGACAGGCACAAGACACCTTGAATGGCTATTACTCTTTTCCCTATTCTTCCCCTAAGAGAGAGAGAAGTGTTTTGTACAGAGCTGGAGTAGCAAGGTGACAGCCAGAGCATGAAAATGTACTGTACCAATCTCACTCAGTTTGTTTAGCTTAGTCTGTAATAAATTGCACTGGTTACAACAGAATGTCATAAACAACCATGGAAGAATCAAACACTTGTAAAGTGATATGATTGTCTCCAGAACACAAATATTAGCTTAGCTATACTAAGGCAGAGAGCTCAAGGAACAAGGACAGAAAAGACCCGTTTTATTTAGTACAGAAAGGAGAATGAGACCTGGGAGAACTTTTGTTTACCCAATCCAGGGAGCAGCTATCTAATTTTTAAATCAATAAGTCTATCTCCATCTTTCTTATAGGCTTCCTTCTGACTATTGAAAGAATGCAATAAAGTCTCCCTGGAGCCTTCTCTTTTCCAGGTTTGACAACCCTAACTCTCTCAGCCTGTCCTCATAGGAGAGCTGTTCCAAACAAACATTTTTGTGGCTTTCCTCTGGACTTACTTCAACAGATCCATGTCTTTCCTGTACTGAGATACCATACACAAGTGCTCTAGAAAAGCGGCTTTTTTTTTTTTTTTTTTTTTTTGGACCAATATCTGAAAAAAACAATGCATCGAGAGAAAATTTCTTTTTCATAGGATTTTTCTGAATTGGAACAACTGTCAGATGTTCTCTCAGTTTCTTTTTTTTTGTGACCTTGCAAACTCCTCATGTTTTCTAATCTTCTCATGTCTTATTGCCTTCCCATGGATTATCTCAGATTTCTCTGCGTCTTTATTTACTATAAAGTGCATGCAATGTCCCATGCTTCAGCAAAGACAAACTGAATGGAACGATTTAGCTCCCTACTTTTTGTCATGAAAGGATTTTTCTTTTTATGGAACTGAGGTTAGCTTTTTACAGCAGCACCACATTGTTGACTCATATTCAAGAACTTTGATCCACTCTAGTCCCCAGACCTTTTTACTTGCAATGCTGCTGTCTACCCAAATTTTAATTTTGCATCTGTGTATTTGATTTTCTGTATGACATGCAGCATTTTATATTTGTTTTATCAAAAGTAATTTTGTGGATCAAAGTTCATCTTATTTATTGTATCTTACTCAGATTCTGTTCTCAAAAAAATTAATAGTTCTTCCCAGCTTTGTTTCTTCTGCATGCATTTACTTTATTCCATCCATTCAAGCTATTGATGAAAATATTGAACAGAACCAGACCGCACGCAGACCTTCACAAAATTTCACTTTAAAATCTTGACAGCTTGACAGAAAGCCATTGGTGCCTTGAATTTCCACCAGTTTTTTAGCCAATTTGCTATTATACATTTGACAATGTGCTGTAATCTACAGATGATGGGTTTAACAGCTAATTCCTAAAAGAATGCCCTGACTTCTGCTTCCATGTTTTCAGTGATGTGGCCCAGAAGTTTGCCAACAGTGCCATTCTCCTTCATTAGTGGTAATGAAATTGTCTTGTTGATGCATCTTAAATCACCTTTCATACAAACAATTTCTCTGGCTTGACATTATAAATTATCAGTTCCAGATTTGCTACAACCTGTTCTTATCTTGAACTGCCTTTTGATCCAGCAGTTTTATTGAATAGCTCTTTGATGCACACAATGAACGATATATGCATTTTCTTCTGTCACAGGGAGACTGCTTGCTGTATTTAAAAGTGAGTGACAGTATTTAAAAAGGGTAGTTTTATATAGTGCATCCTATATATATATATATCTCTATATATCTAACATAGGAATTATATATTCCCAAAACTTCGTGCTGAAGAAAAGATGAAAAACTAAGGGATTAGGCAAAGGTTTTGGAGTATAAATCAGAAATGCTCCTAAGGCCACAATGTCAAACCCACTGCTTCATACTGTGATGCTCTCTTCATTCGCAAGGAAAACAGTCATTTGTGTTCATGACACAGTCAAGTTCTGGCCTTATCTGTATCATCTAGTGTTCGAGATGCATTCTTGAGCAAAAATATTTTTGCCACACTGAAGCTGCTGCCACACGTAATAGTTTATAGATATGACTGTATTGCTTACAGTAACTGTAGTGCACACATAATTCAAACTCTTCTAGCATGTCTTACTTCAGACAATATAACAGTAAGATAGAGCCCATGTCTCAGCAGCCATGCTGTACATTGATCACAAAAATGTATTTTACCCAATTTAAAGGATTTAGAACCCAAACTACTAGAAGATGGTAGGAGACAGAAGCTATGGTAGGTTTCACAATGAGCTGCACATACTAGGTAAAAGGAAACTTCCTTGTAGTTTGCCTTTACTTATGAATAAATTAATGCTAAGATAACATTCAATCTAAGATTTAATTTTACCTTCTTGAGGACCACTCAGTTGACCTCTTCATTCTTCTATCTGTCCCTCAGGCAAATCTTAGCAATGTTCAATAAGCTGTGTCTTCATCTGCAAATCAGAATTGTGCATCTGGTGGAATCAATGGCCCAGATTTATGTGACAAGCTGACAGAAAATAGATAATGGCCTGACACACATGCCTATACGTATACAGATCCGTTGACACTTTTTTTTGCATTTTTTGCTGATGTATCATCTCTGTCATCCCCCTTCATTGTAATGTTATCATCAATTGTCAGTGTTGTTATGGTCATGGGGCAAGAATACTCTGTCTACTTTGATACTCTATGGAAACAATTTCTGTGAAAATGCAGAGGTT
>VWZK01012144.1:33280-57570 GCA_013396935.1 Baryphthengus martii
TTAGATGAAAAGAGAATATACATTATCATCACAAAATTTTGTTCATTAAAACATGATACATGACTAACAAAGGTACATAGCAAAAAGATAAAATGAGCTCACCATTACATATATATAGACTGAAGTCTGCAAAGTTGCTTAGTTTTGGGGATGGAAACATCTGAAACTTTAAAGTGAATGAGTTTTTTGGATGTAAATTCTAATATTTATATACATAAAGGCTTATCCTTCACCAAAAAAAAAAAGTAGAGAACTACAAACCCCGGAAAACTGGAAAACTTTTGTGCAGGAGCAAGCTGAACTTTAGAGGGCCGTTTGTAAAAAAAAAAAAATGTGTAAAATCTGCTTCTTATTCTAACTAGCTTGTATTATCTCCAGCATTTCTAGATATGCTTATGACATCTAAAAGAAATGTTTGTCTGACAACAGCAAACTTGGTAAGAGCATCGTTTTAACCTGTCTAATAGAGGTACTACAGTGTGTCGAGACACTGTAACGAATAACACCTAAATAATAAATATATTCCTGAAGTCAGTGACTGAAAACACATATTTACATTTTTTTAAACACCAAGCACCATTTTTGTACTGTTTTATAGCCTAGTTACTGAGGAAGGTCTGCCAGCAGCTTAACCAGCAGGCAAATTACAGTGCTAACAAGTCTGGTAATAACTGCCAGATTCTGAAAATGATCATCTCTTTCCTACCTAAAATCATCAGAATGTACTAGTTCCTTGGCAGATTATTCTCATGAAATAGGTATTGTTACTTCCTTCTTCAAAAACAGGCAGTCTGATTATTTTTTTTGTTTGTTTAAAACTTGAAATTTCTTGAACTCGGCTTCTAGCACTTTATTTTCAGGTGAAAACCTGTTACTTTCTTTCCTGTCACTGTATAATTTTTCACCTATAATTGCAGAAGACAGATGTAATTTGAAAGGGTTTGTCTTAAAAACCATATTACTATGTATAGGATTGAAGTATGGGTTGTTTTCTATTTGAATTTTTGTAATTAAACAGACCTTAAAGACTGAAATATATTTATTTTCTGTGTGTTTACAACTTGAAACGCGGTTACTCAGTATCATTCAAGAATAAATTAACATAGCTTTATTTTTAATTCCTAACAGCTAACTAAATAAGTTTAAATAGAACACAATGTTTGCGTTCATTTCAGTAGGTAACTCCAAAGGGTTTAATTCCATAAATGTTTAACAACAATGATTTACGAGAATATTTATAAGCATGCAGCAGCACTGTCTTTGGCTACATTTTGACAGAGGAGCTATCAGCTTTCAGAATAGCAATAGGCTACTTACTGTAGAATCATCAACATTTAGTGTTTACAAATACTGAAATAGCACTCTTAGAGACTTAACAATTGCAAAGAACGTGTCTGAGTGTGAATTCCTATACTATGAATTCCAATAGTAAATACTAATATTTGAGCATGAATTCCAGTATTAAGTTTAGGTTGTGAAAGTGGGATCTAAAGTAACTACTGCGATTTTAAAAATTTTACTTGCAGATTTGATGCAATCCTTAAGTAAATCATAATGTGTTGCTTGGAGCTTTTTTTTGCAATTTAAGTCTAGGCAATAGCGTGTTATAGCTAGACACCATATGACAGGTTGATTATAGATACATTTTAAAGATAGTTTGATTATACTGCTGTGGATGTAGGAAATCTGGAAAATGGTTTTGAAGTATTGTGTTAATTTAATGAAGCTGTAAAGAGTACCTCCAGTCTGCATATCCGAGTGACTGTCCTTCGGCTTAGCAAAAACCACATCCTGCAGTAAGGATTATTGCAGCCTATGTTCTCTCATGGCATCCTATGTCCCTTTGTATTTGGAGCTGATACTGTGATTTTACATTCCTCCCTAAAAGATAAAATTGTGGAATTAAAACTTTGAAGGAAATGTTCTGTTCAGTAGCTGAACTCCTAAATTTAGTAACTTACTTGTGACCAGCTGAGGTGATAAGATGAGAAAAGATCTATGCAGCCTTTATATCTCCTAAAGAAAAGTATTTCTTCTTGTCCTCTAGGATAAACACTGTTCCTGTGATAATACTACAGGCATGGAGGTTGCAGAAACCACACACAAGAGCCACAGGGCATCCCGACAGCTGCTGCATTACTTGGGAGAGCACAGTACTTCTTCCTCTGGCAAGATTGATGGCAAGACCCTTGAGAGCCCTCACAATGCTTAGGACTTCTATGGTGTCCTTTCAATTCCTTCCTACAGTCCCTCTGCTAACTCCTTTTCACATCTCATCAGATCAAGTTTCCCCATATTGAAGCAGGTGGTGAGTATTTTACTCTTAAAAATAGTGACAGCAGATGAAATTAGCCATCTGCATTTTGTAGGACTAGTGCACTGGAGGCCCAGAACAGGAGAAAACAGATGGCTCAGAAAAATCTATAGGGAAAAAAAAAAAATATGAAAGAACTATAATAGGAGGATAAATGAAGAGACAGACAATGTCAACTAGATATTGAGATACCAGATTTGAGTAACGGAGGTGGAATTGAGGAATTGTATGATAAAATGGATAAGCAAGGAAAGGATGCATCAGAACTGAACTGATAGCCTCCAGGAACAATGAATAAGAATGGTAAGGCAAACAAAGTAGCATTAGAAAAACACATCTGAACAAATCAGTTCATTAATCACATGCTTTTGAGGTAAGCTTATTGTTTCCTTTAAATTTTACTTAAAGGAAAACAAGTACAGAAAGAAAGTCAAGGTATTTTTGTTTTAAAAGTATTGGAAAAGTGTTTGATAACAGCTAGAGGCAGTTTTCATCCCTAAAGAGAGACTAAAAGAAAGCTGGAGAGGGCATGTCATGATAGGACAAGGGGTGATGGCTTTAAACTGAAAGAGGGTAGTTTTGGATTAGATGTTAAGGAAGAAATTCTTTACTGTGATGGTGGTGAGACACTGGAATTCCGAGTGTCTAGGTTCTCCAGAGAAGTTGTGGATTCCCTGTCAATGGAAGTGTTCAAGACCAGGCTGGATGGGGCTTTGAGCAACGTGGTCTCCTGGAAGGTATCCCTGCCCGTGGCAGGAGGGTTGGAACTAGTTGGTCTTTAAGATCCCTTCCAACCCAAACCATTCTATGATTCTATTTACATAGCTTACAGTGTGGAATAATAGAGTTCACATTCCACATTTTGTAACAGGTTTTATTCAAACCTAAATGAGAACTTTAAGGTTTACATAGTAAATTTAAGGTACAGACTGTTTTTGATCAAAATTACGTTAGAATTTTCAAGATAATATACTGAGGATCATCTTGTAAAATTCTTGTTATTTTGCTACAACAGAGGAAAAACTATTCTGCAAAATCAAATCAGAGAGTTTTATTTGGTTAAATGTCAAGAATTGCATTTTTTATTGCACAAACACACTATAGTCCATTCCTGATTTAGCAGAACATTCAGCAGATGCTTAAACTTTAAATAGGTGAGTAATGGTATTTTAAATGAAGAATGATATTGACATGGGTTTTTTTTCCTGTGCATAACATACAAAGCATAACAGAGATGGAAAAACCCAGCAAGTTTTCTGTAGTTCAGGGCCTTATCCAAAACAGAAGCAGCAAATTCTAAAGTTAAATGTTGAGGACAGTTATTCAGAATGTAACTATTTTTTTTACAGTAAATGGCAGCAAATGTAGCTGCAAGCTGTGACAGAGAGGGAATGTTAGCTGGAAATTATAAACTTTATTTCCAGGGAAGAGAGAAACACCACTAATATAAGCCTCTCTATGGAGCAGAGACAAATTAAGAGGCAGTGGAGGGGAAAAGAAAAGAAGATGGAGACTATGTTGTACCATAAAATCATCCTGGAATAGTAAGGGTTCAGAAAGAGACACAGGAATCATTTTAGAACAAACTTTTACAGTAAATCTAGTCTAGTCTATTTCCTTTGTTTTAAAGAAGTTCTGAATTAAATTGAACCCTTCCAAGGAAAATATTCTATTTTTCATGGTAAAATAAAACAAAGCAAACTGAAAAGTCTAGTACTGTTCAGTGCTGATACATATCAAACTAGTTAGCACCCAATTCAGAACTGTTTCTGACGTATGCTGTCACTATCTGCTTTCATTTTCCTTGCTCTTCAATGATCTTTGGCTGTTGGACCGTTGCTGCTGTTCCTGGTAGTCTGTTTTTCTGAATATATTGCACCATAGAAGTAATTGCTGTTCTGTATGGAGCTTTGGGTCATAATATTCCCAAGAACATTTCATTGAATAATGTCCTCCATAAAATCTTAAAAGTATTTTAAGTCGAAAAATTTCCTCTGTCCTACAAATATCAAAGAAGGTAAGTTAGATATTTCTCCTGAAAAAAAAATAAATATATATTCTGTAAAGCTTCAACAAAACAAAAATCCTCTGGGAAAAAAAAACAAACCAACAAAAAAACCCAGAATTTTTTTCTGCATGTATCATGCATAGGCACAGGTAAAAATTTCTTTGCAGAAAAAAACCAAACAGGACTGCATGACTTTTCAAAGGAAACACAGGGCTTGTCTACATAGAGAAAGCAGGCAGAACCCAGGTCTTCTACTTGAGCTTCAACTCAGCTTTCTTATTGAAAAATGGTTATATTACATGTATTCAGAGGATATTGATGCAGAGCTCCTAATATACTCAAATTTCAAATATCCCATTAGTGCAATTTATCCTCAGAATAAGTCAATAAGTATTCACATTTGTTATCTAACTGTAAGTAGTCCATCCAGTCTTGCTCAGAATTCTCTGAATTGGTATTAAAAGTTTATTATATTGACTTCTAGTAACTTAACTAGTAAAGTAGGGCACCACAACTTCTTTTCTTGTTACATTTCTGTAACTTTTGATATTACATTGCAACTAGGCTAATGCTTATTGTTTGGAGACAAAATAAGGGAGAACTTTCTAAAATATTTCTGAAATACCTTATTCTTTCCCTACTGATTTACTAGAGAGTCTATATTTCTTTAAAACAGTTTTGTGAAAATTTTTTATTTTTTTTACATCAAGGACTAGGACTTCTATTTTGCTTCAGATTCATTACTTCGTCAGACTGAACACAAGAGCAAACATCATCCATAGGAAGTATTATGGAAGGAGAGATGAGTTTCTGTAGATGAGTTACTTGTAATACCCCTTTAGGTTCGTGCTTAGAGCATCTGTTCTCATATATTCATGAAAACTGATTTTGTGCACAGCAAGCTACACTCAACCTAGAGTGAGATCACTTCTGTAATCTGTGTGATTCACTGCAAGGCTTATCCTTGTTTCACTCACTGGGAGATAACTTGTGGGGACTGTCATGCTGGGGTTAAAGTGGGCCATTTCTGAATGGTGTATATCAGCGTTCAGGCAAACACTGAAAAGGATGGATAAAAAGGAAAAAAAAAAACCCTTCCACAACATCATCCTTCCACACCACATCCCTCTCCTCCTCTAAAAAGAAAAACCACATAGCTCTCATTTGAATTATAGATTACTTAAAATATCTGAAGGTACAGTCACAAAAAGAAGTGCCCGTGCCATCTTTTATGTTCCAGCTATTGCTCCTAAGTGCAGGGTGGCTGAGCAGCAAAAATCGTAAAATAAACTCAGAATTTTTCTACACGTTTTCAGATAAGAGAATAAAAGGATTCTAGTTTATGGTCAACCATCAAATCTAGATTGGAGGCAAAAGATGATGAATCACATGAGACTTTATCTTCCCTTTCAAGAGATCAGTTTGTGGTTCTGTCCTGTTGTATCAAGAAAATGCAAAATCTGCTAGAAAACTGATGGGATGTGAGGTAGTGATCCAGATCACTCTCATCTCCTTGCAACTCTCTCTCAAGTTATGAGCAGTTCTCATGCCCTATTTGAAAATAATTACTCAAAGAAGAAGTAAACTGCAAAGGAAACATTCAGGACGTCTTTGTTGTTACCTGTGGTACAATATCTGAAAAGTTTCAGCCATGAAAGAAATACTGCAGAGCATTATTTCTGAGAGCAGCCTTACTGTTTTGGGCCAGGGACAAAAAAAAAAAATCATGTGTCATCTTTTTACAGTGACCGCAATGTCAAAGGCAACAGTTTGTCAGAAGACCTTCATGGGAGGAGAGCACATTTGGTGTCAGCCATTGGTCCTTCCTTGGGTGTTTCTCTTCAATAGCGATTCCACTTTAATGACTCTTCTCATGGTTCACATGGCTTTTTCTCTGACGCCCTCTCGCTGAGCTCAGTGTGTACTTTTTCATCAAACATGACTTAGTGCCTGAAATCTTCTCAAAGACCAGCAAGCAGGGAATGCTATTAAGAACTGGATACTCAACATGCACTCTATTTAAAGTTATGTGCTTTTGCCTAGACCAATCAGATAAATATTATTCCTGACCATATGTTAGCCCCTTACAATTCTGGTTTGTGGTGAAATTTTTCCTGCTTTTGCATTTTGACTTTCTCTTGCTTCTATGTTTCCTGCTTCCTGCTATGTTATTGACAGTAAGTATAGTGATATTTTTCTATTGATGTTTAGTCAGCTTTTTTGTCCCCTGCTGAACAACCTATGTTTCATTCTTGTAATTTTAGATGGGATGGAGCATATTCTCTCAGAGACTTTAATTTATGTGAAATGATGGAAGATTGTAACCATTTCTAAGTAAAAAGTGACTAGTAGATGAGAGATTTATTTTTAAAAAATGCATGCAACTCACTGCAGCAACAAAAAAAACTGTGCACATGTACCTAGCAGATCAATGCCCGCTATCCTGCAGTAAATAATTGGGCTACACTATTCCTTACCCATTTTCTTCAGAAAGTTTGTGAAAGGTTTTACAACAAAGAGGTAATGCATGAACTTCTCTCCCACTCCGATAGGAATCCTGCTCTGTGGGGCTTGCCCTGAACCATAAATGGAGACAGTTCCTAACAGTACGCTATTAGAAAAATAGCTTTCATCTTGAATTGTAGCTATAATCCATGAAGATGTGACAATTATTTTAAAATATGGCTGAAAAACTGTTTGCAGCTATTACCAGATGGGCAATTTAATTAATCAGTGAAATGAGGAGGAGATTATCAATCTTTGTATACACACAGTTGTAAAAAAAAAAAAATAAAAAATTATACCCACTCAAGAATAAACATGAGATTTATTTTAATATCACCTGAATAACTTAGCAAATAAAAAAAATCACAGAGCTCAATGAAAAGTTCAGACTTTACTACAAGCAGAAATGTCATCATCTACTACTCTCTCTAGAGTAAATTAAAATTTATGCCAAAACAAGAAAACTATCTTCAAAACTAAATTCAAAGAAAGGTCAGGCCAGTAAATAAAAATTCAGTTTAATGACTGCTATACTTAGAAGAACATCTGTTCTCCAATAATGTATAATGGAACATGAGTGAGAGAAAATAGTTTGTGTTTGCTGACAGAGTTTTTAGTTACATAGGTACAGTATATTTAATGTCTTCTTACGGTTTAGACCTGTAAAACATGTTAATGATTTTTCTTTTCAAACTGAAATCTGTAATAAGCTATGCTGGGAAATGAAAGCTGTCTTTCTCTTTTTTCTGGATGAAATAAATTATCCACCACTTTCTGCTGGCATTAATACCCACTTTGCAGCACCACTGTATTACCAGATCATTCGAAAACATTACTTCAGTGTAAGAACCTTCATAGTTTAGAAACAGAGTGTTCAGGATTGGAGCTTTCATGGCCAGGTAGCATGGTGGATGTTAAAGCTATACGTCTCTGAAAACTGTTTTCAGAGAATGCATATCCGTTTAAAATTAGCACGTGTTTGCCTCTCAGTTACTATACGTGTACATTGCTTGGTGAAAAAAATGCATCCTGCTTTCCAGATGCTGAGTCATCAAATGTTGAATCTTGACTCTAATTCAGAATCTTTAGCTTTTAATGTAATTTGCAGGGATAAGCAAGCAAACAAACTGCAAAGTGTTTTAAGATCAAACTAAGTAAGAATGCAAGCAAAACAAAACTGTGAATAAAATAAACTGCAAATGGGTACAACTGGTGCATTTCCCCAGATCATATGGTCATCACGATCATACATGCCCAAGTCATCATACACACTGTCACGCTTCCACATAACCTGTACGTGTCACAGAATAAGGATCTCTGATTGCGGTGTTATCTCTTCTTCCTTGAGGGCTGTAGTTACCCAGAGGCAAACGGTTGGCGCTGTCTACTAACCACTGTAAGGAGTACAGGAAAAGCTGACACACAGTAGAGTAATCGTATCTTCTCCTACATGACCTAAATTTCTCCTCTGGAAGTGCCTCAGCAGAACTAGAGAGCAGAGCAGCTCTTTGTCACCACATACAATCCTTCCTGGTCTGTCTAAAGAGGCAGAAGTAGACTGCAAGAAACAACTAAGATCTTAAGCACTGGCTTAATCAAAGATACCAACTGTTTGGCTAGATACTGATGTGGATCCTGTGGTTAGGAATGGAATTGGATAATGGAATTAGACAAGGACAACACAATACTGTTACCTGTCAGTGGTTTGTATCTAAATTTCCTGAACCAAATTCTTAAAAAATAGGTTTGCAGTATCAGAGTTTCCAATGTTACATAAACACTCTCTTTTCTGTTTTGCTTAAATATATTTAGAACATAATGCCTGGGGGAAGTGGCTAATGTTAGTGATATTTGCAAATAAATGGGAAAAAAACCCTGCATGAAGTCACGCAAGAAGTAGTCTAAAATAATCTGAAAAGTATACTATATGTAAAGGATATATGTAAAGCTATTTTCTTCACACTTCAGGTGAAAGGTCTCAGTCACAGTAGGTATTTTAGAAAGTAAGGACTTTCTGTGAAAAGCAGGAAAATCTTTCTTTTCTGTAAAGGAACCTCAAGAGTTTTCTATAACTCATTGATGATTTCACTGTATCTGTGACTCACAGGGCCTGTTCTAAAGCCTACTGCAGTTATTGAGAGTTTCCTAGGGGTGTAATGCCTTCAAAGTGACGTAATTAGCTAATAAGGAAGATGTTATATTTATATTTTAATGTTACACTTTCTGTGTTTAGAGTGTTTAAACTAACAGAACTTTCCAAGGTCTTTACAAGCACAGTGGATCTGGTTGTCTTACACACTCATAGTACCACTGCCACTCCATTTCTATGAAAAAAACCTGATGATGTTGTGGTGACTGTTGTCACAAGCATATTTGTGGCTTCTTTAAAATTTTTATACTGCTTTTCTAATTCCTACTCATTTCACTACTTTTGAACCATGAATCAAATGTTGACTGGTTTGTTATGTTTGTAAGTATAGTTCTAACATCCTAACTGTTTCTAAATTGCAAGCTCACCAGGCTGTGTTTTCTTTCATTAAGTATAGCATATTTGGGCTTTTTCTTGTTTAGTATTTTCCTTGAGTTTAATGAATGAAAAAGCCCTTTGTCGAGCTTAGATAGACAGGAAGGAAGATCCTGTACTTCTTGATACAGACATAGAAACCTGGACTTTTGGGACCCTCTAAGAGCTTCAGTGTTTCTTCTTAGAAGTCGTTTGTATTTGTTCTTTCCCTCCAATATGCTTCTTCCTTGTGGTTTTGACTAATCCTATGAGGTTAATGATTGTAGGAAAAATAAAGTTTCAAAAGAAGTAAAAAATATGATGCAAGAGCTACAGAACATTAGATCTTTGAATGAAGAAATAATCACACCAAATAAAACTTTAATTTTATACTTGAAGACAATGGGAGGTAGATGAAATAGTCTGTGTCCTAGTTGCCTTATACTTGTGACAGAAATATTAAATTTCTGAATCTTGCTGTGTGAGTGTCAGTTTATTTTGGTTTTGAAGTATCTTACATTTTCCCTATATGCTCAGTAGTTATAATGTGAACCAAAATATTTTTTTTGAAGAAAGAACGAGTACAGGTTCTTGAGGAGACAGAACACTGATGCTTACTTGTAAGTACTGATATGCATAAAACTTATTTTTTAGTATTGCAGCAAAAGCATCTATTAAAGTAGCATTCTTGAACACCTGGAGGATATGCTTTCCCAGCCCTGATTCTTCATACACTCTCTTTTAAGAATTCTGTGCACATGGGCAAGTGTTCAAGAGAATTTAATGTGTACACGTTGTTTGCCAATATTTTCTTCAGATTTTTTATAGGGGTTTGTGGCTTCCCTTTGCACTTCCTCAGCTGCGTCAGATTCTTCCTTCTTAGAACAGGTGGGAGTCTAGAAACCAGTAATCTACCCAGAAAAACACCAATTTAAGCGACTACAGAGATTAGTCCTCTGCCGCTTTATTTAACCTATTCATGAGTTGATGTGGATAGGAAACATCTCCCATATCCCTCGGTTCTCATCTGAGTAGACTGTAGTAACAGAACTTACATCTTCTCAGTCAATTATGATACCTTCAGAGTACCTTTTGCCTTACATATATTAGACCGTCTTAGTCAAAAGCTAATTTATACATCCCCACAGGCAGAAATCTTCAGGCATTTTATAACTTCTCATGTATGCAACCTTATCACCTCAACTATTGTAGATACCACAGCTCCTGGGTAGACTTTTACTAGCTCAAGATGGAATTTTTGACATGGACAGATGGTACATCTGGCAACTTTTTCCTTCCTTTAATAACTAGCTAGGGAATCAAGTGAGTAAGTTGGCTTATTCATGATTTCATAGTAACGTTTACCTGGCTTTAACAACATCTTAATTTGTAGCCTGGTGACTATTTTTTTCTATAGATTAATATTATGTGGCTGTTTTCAGACAAGAGCCAAACAGAGTGCTGCTAATGGAGTTTGATTATTCTCCCTCTGCTTTGTGTCCATTGCTTGTACCCTGTAACAAATGTGAAGAACCAGAAAGTCCATCACCCTGGTAGTTAAAGTGGATTTCCATTCTAACATTTGGGAATAAAATATATCAAGCTAGATGTAATTAGGAGGAAAACAGATTGAGGTTTTTTGACAGAATTCACTGGGAAATGTGTTCATTTTTTGATAATTGTTGGAAGAATTAATTTTTTGCCTTCAACACACAAATTTAAATGGAAATAAAGCTTCTTTGCTTGCATGACAAAACTGCAATATTTCACCAATATTTGTAGATTAGATTTGTCAGATCTTCTTTCTTTGGGAAAAAAAGGGGAAAAAGAAAAAAAAAAAAAAAAAAAAAAGAGGTTATTTATAATCACCAGGTGTATTTTTCATTCCAGTCTAAATTACTTATTAATTCTATGTCTGTAAAGATATTCTCCTAAGACAATTTGTCATCAGCATATCCATTCTATTTCCTCAATTGCTTAGGCTAGAGGAAAACAATATGCAGATTATGAATAGGGAAAATGATGCTACTGATATTCAGAATGCAACAAGCTAGACATGTAACACCTTTGAGAAAGACTCCATTAGTGAGATTTAAGCTGTTTCTCAATTTAGTCATCTACCCAAACCCAGGCTTTCATGACTACATTATTAGCAGTTGTCAAATTAATTTCAACATGTCTAGTGCAGGTGTTTCTTTTACACAAATTGAAGTTATTGCCTTTCAGACGCGCAATCTGTCTTGGAGGCTGTTTTCATTATGATTATCTTTAGGCAATATTAGAAACGGTTGCCCATCTTTATGAAATCTCCTTGGGGCAGGTGGACGGCGATAAAGGAAAGTCTGATGCAGGAGTTTCTACAGTAGAGCTGAAGAATTCCTAGAGAGCCATTTTTCATGTGTCAGCCTTTTCTGCCTTGTTGCAAGTTGGCAATAACCCTTCATCTTTCTTTTTGCTTTAATTTTTACAAATATATGTATATGAATATATAGATAGTATTTCTTACAAATATCTATTATGTTCTATTTCATAGGATTATAGAATCATAGAATTATAGAATACCTTGGGTTGTAAGGGATCTCTAAAGGTCATCTAGTCCAACCACCCTGCAGTGAGCAGGGGCATCCTCAACTAGATCAGGTTACTCAAAGCCTCATGAAGTCTGTTTGGCAATACACTTTTGCTTCCAGGAAACCCTGCATTTAGTCATGCTAGTGTGATGACTTTTGGTCCATAATCCAAATACTTTTGCAGCTTTTGAAGAGGGAGAGCAGTGAAACAACCTATATTCCACCTATGGAGTAGGATAAATAGAAATATTTTTATGAGTTAAATTCGTACCATACCTTTGAGATAGAAAAGAGATACTCCTTTAAGTAAAAAATTTTTTTCTTTGGTAGCCATATGGGAGGTGTTTATTTCATATTAACAACTCCATGTTTTTTTCCCATAATGCAGCAGAAACCTACTGGTCTAAAACTGATTTATAAGGTTATTACAAGAGACAAAAATTTCATTGTATAGACTCATAATCATGGAAATTCTGTGTACATTTCAAATGTTTTGACAACTATTTGGAAAAGTAACATAATTTATCCTTCAATTGAATGGAATTGCTTCATATTTTTATTAAATATGAGTAACAAAGGAAATCAAATGCCAAAATGAAGAAATTCATATAGTATTTAGAAAATAAACAACACCAAACAAGGAAGAACCTAAAGACTTTGAAATTTTATATTTTTTCACTTCAATTGCATAGTAGATATTTTTTTTCTATATAGCATTTGATTGACACACTGAGAAATTTAAATCCTTTATTCCAATCATGAAAGCATTAACATTTTAATAATGCAATATAATTTACCTATAAGAAAAAGATATCATTTAGAGGATATTCTTTTAAATGACATGCATTCACTTGTTCACTTCACCTTCATTTAAACAGGATTTAATAAAAATCAGAATCTTCATAGAACAAAACAAAGGGAATTTCCCCGTGTGTTATCTAAACCTCTGGCTTGATGCATGTCAGTTTTATTTATGCATGAAATTAGCTAGTCCACAGAAGTCTTATTGGCTTCCATGGTTGAAATTTTTTAATTTATAGTTTAAGATCTCCTTAATTGAAAATCTCTTACAGCTTTTCCACTAGTCCCTAGGAACTGAACTTTAATTTCTGGAGATATAAGTCTTTGAGACTAGTCTAAAACTGATACCTAAAGCAAGAAAAGCCCGATCTACTGGCAGTTGCCCTAGAAAACATTTGAAAGGGCTTAAAGTCACTGTATGAAAATGACCTGGCCAAAGGTAACTTAAACTAATGACAGATAAAGAGACAAAAGATTCATTATCTCAAGGCCTAGCTCTCAAATGCCTCATACAGAGAATTATCTTGCAAACAAATAAAAAAGAGAAAAAGACAACGAACAGCACAAAAAAAAAGACAACCAAAATCAACCAACCAAACCAAAACAGAAACAAACCAAGAAAACAACAAACCACCTTTGACTTTGTTGATTAAAATTAAGGCAATTAAACATGAGATAACAGAAGTTATCTCATGGGCTGTTTAAGGTTTTTTTTTACTTAAGAGCACATTTCTCAGTTACTCTCCAGAAACAGATTCTGATCCCTGCATTCGAAGACAGCAGTTCTGTTGTTTCTCAGCCTATAAACAAAACATGAGAGTTTTTTCCCCGGCTGATTTTTGTACATCCCATAGATTTCATTAAAAGAGTAATCCACAGTATTGCAAAAGTCTGAATTGCATCACTGTATATTTTTGAAACAAAAAATTCTTTTAAACTCAGAACATCACAGATTGGTATGATTAAGGTTTTAATTTCAAGTAGCTGTATATGTATCTCAGTATATGATTCCATAACACCTACTGTATTTTGCATTCCAAAACCCCAATAATATGCAATAAAACATATTAAGGTTCAAGATGAAGCTCTCAAAAAAAGAAAAGACTAGAATTAAGTTTGGTTATATTATCCTGTCACTCCTGCTTGTCTACACCTTATATTTTTTAACTGTGTAACATGCTAATTCCCAAGGATTCCTGTCTCATTGAGTACCTGGATGTCCTGATTTGAGTTAGAACAGAACAATTCTGTCCAGTTTTTTTAATTTTCAGCTCAGTCTCTTCTAACTAACTGCACTTTCTGAAGTTAGCAGCATGTTTTCGCAGGCAGTGTCAGCTTCTAACAGTGATAATGCTCCATGTTTCGAGTTAGTACTAAGGATTGGTATGTGAATCAAGGCAACGGCTGGATTTTGTGTACCACGTTGAGGCGTGCAGAAAGTAAAAGGCAGAACCTGTGGGGAGCAGTGGACAGGACAGGTGACCCCAAATGGACCAGCAAGGTATTCCATCCCATGTATGTCATGTTTGCTATAAAGCTGAGAGATCACATAGCTGCTTGACAGGGTTCTTGCTTGGTTCTTTTTCAGCTTCCTCACTTCTTCAACGGCCAGCATTCAAGGAGGACTCTGTCCATTCTGTCTTTGATCCTGACCTGTGTGTTCCTGAATCCAGTACCAGAATCCAGCTGCTGAAGTTGATTCCCATCTGCCCCTGGGCCCAGTCGGGGACTTTCCCATTGCCTGCTCCACAGCATCAGTGGTGACGGTGATGTAATTGCCATCGGAGGGATTGGGTGGGTGGGTTCAACATTGGTTTTGTATATATTTGTATATATTTTATTACTATTATTTTCATTTTCGTTAAAGCTGTTCTAGTTTTCTTTTCTAATTGATAAGTCTCTCACCCTTATTCCCTTTCTCTTACCCTTCGGGGAGGGAGCGGGATTAACAGAGAACGCCTGTTATAAGTCTGGTTGGCTGCCCTGACCCTAAACTATGACACTGAAATAAATACTTATTTTTCTCTTTCTCTTTGTATCTTTTCTCCTTTTCATCCTCACTATCATTCTAACGTTCAGTTTCTGCATGCTCTCCAAACTATCAGCTGAATGGCAAATTATTAATTTCTTCATAGATCTTTTGATATTTTCATAATAGTAACTCAGTTCCTTACAGGCAGTAATAATTGATTTTCTTAGCATTTTCACACAGCTGATGCATATTGTCCTTCATAATTCGGATATGGAGAATTGGTATCTTACAGATTAAAGGTAAATTTAGAAACATGGCATTTTGATAAACAAAAAGTTATTTTGTTCAGGGTCTTTTACATCTTATAGCACTATGAAGGACTGTGCATTAATCTCATTTGCAGTGGTGCATATTTATTATTTTTGAAAATTTGGGTCACAAGCTATTTCTGAGCTTGGGGATGTCTCTTTACTTCTGAAGAAGGCAGGGAATTCTGGTTTTATCTTCAGTCTATAGAGGTCACACTCCTTCCTTCCTATCTTCTATTCCATGACCAGGTTTCTGTGGTAAAATAGTCAGAAAAGATGCTGTGGATTCTCTAACTGGCTAAAGGACCAGGATCTAAGGGGTATACTAGCATTATAATCTATAATAGAATACACTTGTCTCATGACACCCTAGGGCCTGTATGCATGCAGGTACCACTGCAGAGATAATATTCCTTTTATGATCTGGGTCTGAAGCGTAACTCTCCTTGGCACTCCTCTTCTGGGAAAAATTGTTAGTGTCAGCAGCCTGATTAAATGAATCATTAGGATCACTCCTTCCCCCACATTCTTTTTCCTCTCATGACTGATAATTTTTATTTTGTTCTGTTACAGACTGAGAATGTTAAGTTACATTTCAGAGCATTGCTTAGTCACTGAATCATATTTCAGTCATCTCTGAAAATGATTAATTTGCATATTTTCCCTGTCACACTGATAACAAAGATATTTCTCCAGGATGGCAGTCAGCTCCTTACAGAACAACTTCTTTTTGAAACGTTTGTGCTGAGATGGATTGATGAAGTCTTTAACTAACCTCATTTGCTCAGAGTTTCATCAACTTTGTGTTTCTCAATTTCTACATAATATAGAGGTATTTTTCAAACAATCCTTCAACCAATCACAGGCCATCCTGTGTACTGAGTGTGGACAAGCTTTGTTTGCATAAAAGTGTGTAAATATGTGTTAACTATAATAACATGAAACTTATTAAGAAAGCTGTTGGTAAATTTCTGCTTTACCTTCCAGTAACCCAAAAAGATTTCTTAAATCTTTTCTCAGGCATCAACCCAGGATTTCAGTTGAAAACTTCCAAGTAACTATTCTAGGCCAGATTAGATAGATGAAGATAATGTCTGTCTAGTTGTCTACCTAGACTTTAGTAAAGCCTTTGACACCATTTCCCACAGTATTCTCCTGGAGAAAATGGATACTCGTGTCTTAGATGGGCATATGCTTCACTGTGTTGAAAACTGGCTGGATGACTGGGTCCAAAGAATGGTGATGAATGGAGATAAATTCAGTTGGCGGCTGGTCACAAGTGGTGTTTCTCAGGGCTCAGAATTGGGATAATCTCTGTCTAAAATCTTTACGAATGATCTGGATGAGGGGACTGAGGGCACCCTCAGCAAGTTTGCACATGACATCTGCAGGTGTATTAGGCAGGTGTGTTGACCTACTTGAGAGTAAGGAGGAGCTACAGAGGGACCTGGACAGGCTGAATTGATGGTCTGAGGCCAATGGCATGAGGTTCAAAAAGGCCAAGTGCTGAGGACTGCACCTGGGTTACAACAACCCCAGGCAATGTTCCAGGTTTGAGAAAGAGTGGCTGGAAATCCGCCTGGTGGGAAAAGACCTGGGGTTGTTGACCAACAGCCAGCTGAATATGAGCCAGCAGTGTGCCCAGGTGGCCAAGGCGGCCAATGGCATCCTGGTTTATATCAGAAACAGTGTGTCCAGCAGGAGCAGTGAAGTGATCATCCCCCTGTACTTGTCACTGGTGAGGCTGCACCTCAAATGCTGGGTTCAGTTTTGGGCCTCTCACTACAAGGACATTGAGGTGCTGGAGTGTGTCCAGACAAGGGCAACAAATATAGTGTGGGGTCCAGAGCACAAATCTTATCTTATGAGTGGCAGCTGAGGGAACTGGGGTTGTTTATCCTGGAGAAAAGGAGGCTGAGAGGAGACCCTATTGTTCTCTACAACTACCTGGAAAGCTAGTAGCAATATGGGTGTTGGTCTCTTCTTCCATGTAATATATAATTGGACAAGAGGAAATGGCCTTAGATATCAGGAAATACTTCTTCACAGAAAGGGTTGTCAAGTCTTGGAATACGCTGCCCAGGGAAGTGGTTGAGTCGCCATCCCTGGAGGTATTTAAAAGAAATGTAGGTGTAGTGTTTAGGGACATGGATTAGTGGTGACCTGACAGTGCTGGGTTAATGGTTGGACTTGATGATCTTAAAGGTTTCTTCGAATCAAAAGGTTTCTGTGATTCTAAATGATAAAAGCCACTTATAAACTGTATGGGCTCAATGGAGTTTATTTAATGAGATATAGATTGATGAAGAAAAGATTGAATATGAACTGGAAATTAATCTCTGTTTATTTACAGATAGCCTTCTGGAAAAACTATTCCATATATTCTGTGAAGTGAAATACTTTCCCGTGTTTCCAGCACAACTGAAAAATAAATCAAACTGAACACTCACTTTAATAAATGCTAGTAGATGGAAGTTGTTTGACAGAGTATTCAAATTTGCATCTTTAGAAAAGAATAACAAATTAGATTTTTACCTGGAAAGTGATTATTTAGCAAAGACTTTTGTCATCTGATATTTACTGCAGAATACTTGAAATGGGTATTATTTTTTTGGAAGCTAATCTCGAAGCTAACGCTTACTCTTTGAAATTCTTGTAGGAAAGATAAAAATGAGGCAAGGATGGTTTGTGTTTTGTTTTTTTTTTTCCATGTAACATACAAAGCTGTGCCTGTCCTTGCTGATAGGCATATGTCAAAAAGTAGGGTTTCATCAACTGGAAGGCTTTCTGCTTTATTACATAGCCATATAAAGATAGAGTGCAAAACCCCACTTGCCTAAAGGCTATGAAGACATTGGAGACTAGCAGGTACTCGGAAGATAACATTAGTTGTGTGATTTCAACATTCTACACTGACACCAGTCAGGACTGAAATTTGAAAACACTCAAATTTGAAAAGAATAAGAATAGCTTAGTTTTATCATTTAGCTCACTAGACAAAGAGTGAGCTTCTACACTAAAGTCCAATTAATTTTTTTTCAGATAAAACTCTCAAGTTAACCCCAAAACAGTGCTTAAAGATACCTCCATGTGTTATATAAAAAGACTAATGAACTACAGGAAATGTAACTAATCCTGTTTTGGGTGACACTTTGATTTTTTGTAGACCAAACTCAACAAATAATGATTCCTTTTAAAATTTATTTATTTTGTTATTTGACACAAAGGTAGACTTAGATGTAAAGATGCATACGAATACGGACCATATTTAAAATCTAAATTCACATGCCACCAATACATGCACATGTGTGTTCTTCATCTGAGGAAGCTGCAGCTACAATAATAGTAGCTTTCCACACAGATTATGGTAGCGTCACTAGAACAGCTACAGTCTGATTAAGGTTAAGAATGGGTGAGAAGCAGCAACAGAGTAAATCCTTTGAAGGTCAGAGATACATTTTAAAGGAGACTATGAGGCCGGAGAAAAAAGGAAAAGGAAATTTCAACCTGATTATAAGTACAGGCCAGATACTCTGGGACAAGGGTTTGAAAAATAGCTGTCTCATGACTTGTCTCGTTCATTATACAGCTTATAAAGTCTGCCGTGGACTAATTGTGACTCCTAGATGGCGAGTTTTCTTAGCAGTACTGCTTCCAAAGCAGAACCATTCGTTTTTGTGGATTGAAGTAGGGAATTTAGGAAACATAAATTCCATGTTCCTGTCCCTCTCACAGGCAGTAAACCTGCTGTATGCTACAACAGTGTATCGACTATCTTACTATGGTCTGTAGTTTACTCTTCTCTGGGGAAATGGAATCTGGGTAAGATAATTTGTTGTGTTTGTGGCAAAGGCAGAAGTCAGTTTTGTTTGTCTTAATGACAAGATGGTAAAAGTGCAGGTGAGTTCTTCAAAGATGTACAGTTAATGTAACTTACCACATTGGTTTGCAGTTTCTCTTCACTATTCTCTATCACTGCTCTGAGACCTTGAACTTGTGAACTAAGACCTTTAGACTCTGTTTTAATAAGCGTGACCTAAGATTACACAGGCTTGACCATTAATAAGCTGTATTTATTAATGGTATAAGTGAACAAATGTACAAAAGCAATTTGTGTGTGCATTAGGTTATATTCATACATGTAGCAGCAGAATAATTTTATCATGTTTCTTGTGTTGTACAACAGTAGTTCAAACATTTCTATGCCTGGGAAAACCTGAAAATTCTTCAGTACAAATGTTATGTTAAGCTAAATTCTCATTTTTAAATCATTCAGAATAAAGCACCACCACATCTAGTCTACCTTGCATCTGTGATATTTCAGTTGCTCAAAGGAATGTCAAAATCAGTAACACTATGAAGGCAGCAGTTGTTCTGACAGCTGAAGCATGAACTGAATCTGTCTAGCAAAATTACCCTAATATGGTCAAATTGCTTTTGCTTTTTAACTGTATATGAGCAACAGCAAGACACTGTGTGTGTGATTTCCACATCAATTAAGAAACATATACTGGAATTACATAACAAATTGGTATGGTCATTAATAAACAATAGGAAAAAAAAATACCTCTCAAATCACACCCTTTTTTGTATCAAATCTTTCACTGAAATCCTTCACAGTTTCTATTTTTCCTACCATAAATAGTAATTAAACTTCTGCATGAAATTTTATTCCTCAGTGATGTGTAGGGAAAGAAAAACCTCCTATTATGCTTTACTTCTGCTTATTGCTCTGTGGTAGTTTCAAGTGTTAGCTTTGCTAGAAACCCTTCCAGTTCATAAGGAAATGAGTCTTTTTTCTTTATTTAGAAAGTAGCATGACACGAATCAAGCTTGAATATGAATAGAACAATTAATAAACAAGAGTTTCAGAAACCTGAAGTAAATTGTTTCACCTCGATTCACACTCTTTTAAAAATGTTGTGAAACTGTAAGAATGGATTTACTTTGAATATATATGTTGCTTTCACTATCTTTGAGATATGTTTTATACAACAAGATTCTCTCATTAGCTTTCCATTGTTTTTCTGCTCTTTTCTTTTTTTTTCATTTTTTTCTCATGAAAGATACATCTGCGTGGATAATACTCAAAACAAGAGAAGAGGGAAATAACAACTTGACAACACAGCTAAATTCAGAAAATTCCGATGAGGCATAGCTACATTAGGAATTATAAAGTTCTTTTGCAATATCTCAGCTTCAGCAAAACATCTTAGCGTCCGTGGCAGGATTTTCAGTTACATCTGTTGAATCTCCAAGTTGATTATTCACAGAATCACAGAATAGTTTGATTTTTGAAGAGACTTTTAAAGGTCATCTAGTCCAACCCCCCTGTAATGAGCAGGGACATCTTTAACAACAGGTTGCTCAGATCTCTGTTCACCCTGACCTTGAATGTTTCCAGGCATGGGACTTCTCTCACCTCTCTGGGCAACCTGTGACAGTGTTTCACCACCCTCATCATAAAAAAACCTCTTCCTTAAATCTAGTCTGGATCTATCGTCCTTTACTTTAAAACCATTAGCCCTTGTCCTAACACTATACAACCTATTAGAAGATCTGTCTCCATCTTTCTAATAGGCTCCCTTTTAACTGTTGAAAGGCCACAATAAGATCTCCCCAGAGCCTTCTCTTCTCCAGGCTGATGAACCTCAACTGTCTCAGCCTGTCCTCATAGGAGAGATATTCCATCCCTCTGATCATTTTTGTGGTCATCCTCTGGACTCTATCCAACAGGTTCATGTCTTTCCTGTATTGAGGACTGCAGAGCTGGACACAGTACTCCAGGTGAAATCTCACCAGAGCAGAGCAGAAGGGCAGCATCACCGCCCTCAACCTGCTGGCCACGCTTCTTTTGATGCAGCCTAGGATGGCTTACTGGGCTGTGGGGTCACATTGCTGGCTCACGTCCAGCTTTTCATGTACCATCCCAAGTCCTTCTCGGCAGGGCTGCTCTCAATCCTTTCATCCCCCAGGCTATTTTGATAGCAGGAGTTGCCCCATGGGAACATGCACTTGCCCTTGTTGAACCTCATGAGGTTCACACAGGTCTACTTCTCAGGCTTGTCACGGTCTCTCTGGATGGCACCCTGTCCTTCAGGTATGTCAACTGCACCACTCAACTTAGTGTCATCCACAAACTTGCTGAAAGTGTACTTGATCCCTCTGTCCATGTCATTGATGAAGATACTAAACATCACTGATTCCAGTATGGATCCCTGAGGGACACCACTCATCACTTATCTTCATCCGTATGTTGATCACTACCTTCTGAATATGTAGCCAATTCGTTATCCACCAAATAGTCCACACAAAAAAATCCATATTTCTCCAGTTGGGAGAGAAGGATGTTGTGGCGGACTGAGTCAAAGGCCTTACAGAATTCCATATAGATGACATCCATATCTCTTCCCCTGTCCACTGATGTAGTCACCCCATCACAGAAGGCCACTAGGTTGGTCAGGCAGGACTTGCCCTTGGTGAAGCCTGTTGTACATAAATTTTTTTCAACCAGTGGAAAGAAGAACATATACCGAATATTTTAACTCAGAAAAATGATCTTGTATCGCATGTACCATGCAAATCAACAACCTGTGTCTTCTTGGTTCTATTTTGACTAAGCTGTTACCAAAGATGAAGTACAGTAAATGGGAAAACATTAAAATCAAGTGCCGCTGTACATGAACTTTGAACTTCTCCTGTCTTTCAAAAGTTTCGTGTAAATGCTCGCATTTAATCATGTAGGAGTGGACTGATTCTGTGATTCTGTGATTCTGTGACCTTGATTCTGGAAAGCTGAGAAATCTTGCAGGTGATCATTTGGAGCTACATGGATATTCCTCATTGATAAATGACATGGAAATTACAATTTAGTGTTTGGTGCACATGAGTGATGCACCTGGATTCCAAAATAAGTGGCAAAATACAGCAGCCAAGATCCAGATGATCATAGTATAGCTATATACATTCTAGATCTACTAGTTTCTGGTAGATTTTGTATGTAGCTGCCATTACCTCTTAAGAAGCTGAGTAAATACACAGGCAGTTAGGTTTTATTAATTAAAGTGTTACCAACATATATGCTGACTCATTTAGTGCCAGTACATCTATTTACACTCTATTCACTGTGGTGTACACTCAAGTCAGAGAACAAACACCAGAGGCTCTATCTACATGACGCTACTACTACTCTGTCTACAGTAACCTTCATCAAGTCTCCAAGTTTATTTTCTAGTCACGATGTTCAACCAGAGGCTAAAAATCTTTGTCTTCACAGAATCACAGAATTGCTACAGTTGGAAAAGACCTTTAAGATCATCAAGTCCAACCATTATTTAACCACTTCCCTGGGCAGCCTGTTCCAGTCTTTCATAACCCCTTTAGTATAGAAATGTTTCCTAATGTCCATATTAAACCTCCCCTGGAACAACTTGATGCCATTTCCCCTTCTCCTATCAGCTGTGACTTGTAAGAAGAGACCAACATCCAACTCTCCACAGCCTCCTTTCAGGTAGTTGTAGAGTGATAAGATCTCCCCTCAGTCTCCTTTTTTTTCAGACTAAACAAGCCGAGCTCCCTCAGCTACTCCTCATAAAACTTATTCTTGAGACCCTACACCAGCTTTATTGCACTTCTCTTGACCTGCTCCAGAACCTCAATGTCTTATACTGTGATGCCCAAAACTGAACCCAGTATTCAAGGTGCAGCCTCACCAGTGTTGAGGACAGGGGAACAATCCCTTCACTACTCCTGCTGGCCACACTATTCTGATGCAAGCCAGGATGCCATTGGCCTTCTTGGCCACCAGGGCACGCTGTTGGCTCATGCTCAGCTGGCTGTCAATCACCACTCCCAGGTCCCTTTCCCCCAGGCAGCTTTCCAACCTTTCCTCCCCAAGCCTGTAGCGTTGTCTGGAGTTGTGGCCCAGGTGCAGGACTCAGCACTTGGCCTTGTTGAAGTCCAAATGATTGGCCTCAGTCCATCGATCCAGCCTCCTCTGGTCCCTCTGAAGAGCCTTCCTACCCTCAAGCAGATCAACACTTCTATCTAATTTGTTGTAATCTGCAAATTTACTGAGGGTGCTCTCAATCTCATCAAGATTGTTGATAAAGATATTAAACAGGAGTGGCCCCGGCACTATGCCCTGGGTAACACCATTTGTGATGGGCTGCCAACTAGATTTAACTTCATTCACCACCACTTTCTGGGCCTGACCATCCAGACAATGTTTGCTCCAGCAGACTGTATGCCTGTCCAGACCTAGGGCAGTCAGATTATTCATGAGGATGCTGTGGGGAACAGTATCAAAGGCTTTGCTGAAGTCCAGGTAAACAATGTCCACAGACTTTCTCTCATCGTCCAAGAAGGTCACCTTATCATAGAAGGAGATGAGGTTCGTTAGGTAGGACATGCCCTTCATGAATATGTGCTGACTGGGCCTGATCACCTGGTTGTCCTGTAAATGGTGTGTTATAGCACTGAAGATAATTTGTTTCATGACCTTCCCTGGCACCAAGGTCAGACTGACAGGTCTATAGTTTCCCGGATCCTCCTTCTGGACCTTCTTGTAGATGAGTGTCACATTTGCTAATCTCCAGTCCGTTGAAACCTTCCGCATTAGCCAGGACTCCTGATAAATCATGAGGAGTTTCTTGGTGAGCACATCTGCCAGCTCCTTCAGTACTCTGAGTGTACCTCATCTGGTCCCATAGACTTGTGCATGTCTAGGTGGTACAGCAGGTCACTAACCATTTCCTCATGAATTATGGAGGCCTCCTTCTGTTCCCCATCCCTGTCTTCCAGCTTGTGGAGCTGGCTACCAAGCAAACAACTAGTCCTGCTGTTAAAGACCTAGGCAAAGAAGGCACTAAGTACCTCAGCCTTTTCCTCATCTCTAGTCACTATGTTTCCCCCTGCATCCAGTAATGGGTGAAGATTGTCCCTAGTTCTCCTTTTGTTGTTAATGTATTTATAGAAACATTTTATATTGTCTTTTAGACCATAACTATATTTTCTAGTTGGGCTTTGATGATTCTGATTTTCTCCCTGCACAGCTTCTGTCTTGTCCCACTCAGTGGAGAACGAGGGAGGTGAATCTTTGTGATCCGCCAAAAGAGACTGTCCTTGAACGACAGGGCCGCAGAAGCAACAGAGTCATGACAGTGACTCCAAGGAACAACACAAAACAATTTATTAGTTCTCCCTAGCAACAATTAATAAACTGTGGATAAAGGTGTTATTTTCATAGGAAATTACTATAAGGCACAACAAAATTTTGAGGAGAAGAATCACAGAATCACAGAATCACAG
>VWZK01012148.1:0-10086 GCA_013396935.1 Baryphthengus martii
TTAAAAACCCTACTCTTGGCTAAACCACAAGCTCAAACTGATCAGAGAAGTTTGCTGTGAGCTAGCAAATGTGAGAAAATCCTTTACCTGCAATGCTATCCTGCACCTGGGGTTCCCACTCAGGACTTGGGAGGTATCGTGGGGCTGGGACGGTGTCGTTCCCTCACTTGCTTCCCCACTTCCGGGCTCTCACTGGGCTAGGGCAGCAAATAGAGGAGATGCAGGGCCACAGGCTCACTGCAGAGCTTCCTTGTCCATCTCGTTGTGCTTGTTTACACACCCGGCTGCTTTGGCCCTCCCTTTTTTGGGAGGCCTGGAGTTTACCAGCTGGTCTCCAAGGTGACACTGGTGGCTGCGGCTGGCCCAACCTGCAATTACATGGTTTCCCTGGGCAATTGCCGCTGGGTTTTAAGAGTCCTTTTATTTAACCTCTTTTTTAATCGATGCCTTCCTTCTCCTCTCTGCCCAGACTGGCTGAGGGGGATAGTGAGAAACACTTTGTGCTGCCCCTTACTGAGATACCCAGATGCCTGCTGGAGACTGCAGCATCATTGTGACAGGATTGGGCATGGCTGTGTTTTGATAAAATGTTTCTCTGCTCCATGAAAAAGCTTGCTGGTTCAATCACCTACTCAAAACACAATAGGAGAAACTAAGTAAATGCCTGTTGATCATGTTTCACAAAAAAAAAAAAGTTGCTGGTGAATTATTTTTCCTGTTGATCAACTGGCATTTTGAAGACCCACTGGTGGTGAGAATCTCTGAGGAGATGCTGAGATCATGTTCATTTGCAGCAAGAAAAAAACTGAAAAGGTTAAACATATGATGAGGAAAAATTGCTCTCTGCCTAGACACAACTATTAATGACTCTGTCTGCAGAAGGTCACAAACATTATCAGTGACATACTGTAACACTTGTAAAAGAAATCGTGTCTTGATAGACTCCTTAGGAGTAAAAAATAGCCTGTGTTCCACTCCCTGGCCCCCTCTGGCAGCAGTAAGCTGAACATCCAGGATCAGGGCTGATGGCAATGGCAGCTCGTACAAGTCGGCTGAGAGCACATGGGAAATGGAGAGAGACCAGTTCTGCCCATGGATAAAACATCAAGCAAGAATGAATAAGCGTACCATTTCCTGACAAGAGCAGAAAATTATTTTAGGCAATTACTAGAGTAATAACATTTGCATCCTGTCAGGCTGCTTATCTTACATCAACCGGTACTTCCTGATACTAAACCGTAGCTTGTGCAACACTTTGCATATGCTTTCTATCTCTCATCTGGCAATTGACTGATTGCACATTAATGCACCAGCAGGAAACAATGCTTATTTAATCATTCAGTGATTCAAAAAATATTAACTTTGCCACAGTGCAACATCCCCCTGGTCTGCTATCTTTGTTTTCGGAATAGATCTCAAGAGGCCTCCTGGGAATACAGAAGAGATAAGGGAATATAAATAGGACCCGGGCTGTTGGTGCAGGAGGAGCAGCCCCTGCCGTCTGCCGGCACACACTGCAAAGGCAAAACGGAGGCACTGCGACTGGAGATACAATTTTCACTGAATAACTTAGTTCTGGAAATTCAGCTTCGCACTGAGTAAAGCAATTCTTCAGAAGCAGAATTTGCATTCATTTTCAGAGGTGTGCACGTAGATCAGAACACCAAGGACAGGATCTTGAAAGGAAAATAATAAGTTAATATTTAATTTAAATTAACATTAGCTGCCTTCTGCTGCCTTCCCTGCCTTGTGTCAGTGAGCCCAAGCATACACACACACACACGCACAGATGTTCAGGCTACCTTACACACACTTCAGTGAAAACTGGGCTGTGCCATGACCGAGCTGGTTAATCAGTTACAAGTCTGAACAATTATTAACGTGCTTTTAGGTGTCTCAGATTGCATCAGACTGTGATTAAGTTTATTTGATTGTACCTGCTCTGCTACTGTGCACAAAGCTGTAAGCAGAGCTCAATGAATTCAGAATTTATTGTGAAGGAGAAAGAGATTTCATTAGAACTCTGGAATGTTTCCTCCTCATTTTCTAAGTAGCTCTGAATACATACCTGGTTTCTGGTTTTGTTCGGTCTGAATGGCCTAAACTGTTCGGTTTGTGATTTGGCACTGGACTGAATCTACTACCAAAAAAATATATGTGATCTAACATGATCTATACACTTAGGAAAGAGATTCATAAGAAGTGTCTCAAATGTAAGAGAGAAGCCACTGGGCATTGTGCCATAGTTAGTTTATATGTACTAGCGTTGTTTCTTCATGCGCTACGTATGAACATCACAGCTGAGAAGTTCTCCAGCAGTAAGATGTGCAGGTCTGAACACATTTGCTTGTATTTGGTAGGGGAATCAGCATGGTGTTTAATTTTCAATACAACTAAATCAGCAGGTTATTAAAAAGAAAGAGCAAGCATGAAGTATCAGAACACTATACACCAAAGAAGACTAATTTTACAGGATAAAACTGGGTTTTTTCCTGCCGTTAAAATTGAGAAAGTTTCACATGCACCAGAAAAGAAACCCCGATGGTAAGTACTCCTATTTTACACCAAGCCATAGTCCAATTAAACTGAACTCCTAACTCAATAATGCTGCCTCCCTGTGTGGTTTGTTGTTGCCAAGCTGAAATTAGTTGTGTTTATGATTGTGCTCCGGAACTGAGACCAGCTGACATAAGCAGATCATGCCCATGCTACTGAACTCCTTCCAAAGAGGGTGACCACGACTAACCTGCCTGCTAGGGACAGTCCCCTGCCCTGCTTGTAACAGAGGTGCAGCTCCATCTCTCCACATAGGTCTGACCCCACAGCACCGACCCTCAGTGAAGGAGTCTTTCCAGCCTTTTCTAGAGTGTCAGTGCCAGCAGCACCTGCCTCATGGATCATTCTGCCTGGCTATGCACCTTCAGCATTCCTTACCGTTACACCTTGTCTTACCTTAACTTTTCCCCTCACCCTGAGGAAACACAAACAGATCTTATCAATGTTTATAAATACTTGAAGGGTGGGTGTCAAGTAGAAAGGTCCAGTCTCTTTTCAGTGATGCCCTGGGATAGGACTAGGGGCAATGGGTAAAAGCTGGAACATAGAAGTTCCACTTAAACATCAGGAAAACTTCTTTCCTGTGAGGGTTGCAGAGCCTGGAACAGGCTGCCCAGGGAGGCTGCGGAGTTTCCTGTGGAGACTTTCAAAACCCATCTGGACGTGTTCCTTTGCAACCTGCTCTAGTGAACCTGCTTTGGCAGGGGAGTTGAACTAGATATCTCCAGAGGTCCCTTCAACCCCTACCATTCTGTGATTCTGTGATTTATCTTTTAACACTATGTCTGCCCTTAAAGGCATGTATCGCTTGGCAACTTTTTTAAGGTAACTGAGATCAGGAGCGTCCAGAAACGGGGATAGTTATTTCAAAATACTTGTTTCTTGCAAATCTACCATAAATCTGTTTTCAATTGGAAAATGGAAAATGAAAATAGATACTTCAGCTTTTTATGAATTTCAGCAACTAATCTTTACCAAAGATATTTTTTTTTATCCTGCACCTTGAAATAATGAATCTTTTAGATTTAAAAGATTTCAGGCAAAGCAGAACTTATGTTGTGGGGTTTGTGGTTGTTTTTTATTCTCTCACGTTTCTCAAAAATATGGACAAGCTTCTGTCAACGGCAGTCAGGGAGGCTGGAGGTCTGACATGCATAGGAAACTTCTATGTTCAACCCTCTCTCTTTCCTCCAGAACTGTTAAATGGACCCCATGTTTAGTAGGATAAAATACATTTTGATGATGAAAAGCTTGATCATTGCAGAGAGAAGGAGGTAAGGAAGAAGAGGAAAAAAGTCTGCAGCTTACTGCAATAAAAAACAGAAAAATCTGTTCTCAGTGAAGAGAGCAAAGAGCCAAAACCAGAGAGAAGAAGATTTCAGTTAGCTGCTCGTCAAAGAGGCCTCCCTAAAGATTATCATAAAGTGCTGGCATAGGCTGTGAAAAGAAGAGTGGTTGTGAAGTCTCTGCTCTTAGCACAGGCACTTGCCAAGTGGGGAAGTCTTCATCATTTATTGATAACCCTCACAGTCCTCTGAAACATGGATTTTTGCAGCTATATGGGATCATACAGGTACCATTAGGTAGGAAGGAAAAATACATCAAGGGAGCAACATTAGTAGCTGTGCAGGAGAAGGCAGAAGCTCTTTTTTTCTAGAAAATGGGCAAAGCACTGGCTGCAGGAGTAGCTGAAGGCTGTAGGGAGGACAAGCTGTATTAATTGCCAGTGAGGGGAATGCTTTGCTTGTCAGCCAGTAGAGCCTATCTGACTGCAACTATCACTTCAGTCTGTGTGGTATCGCTTCCAAAAAAAAACACCAATAGGATGTATTTTTTGTTATTTTTCTCTGGAGTTTCCTCTCCTAAATACCAGGGATCACTTTAATTCCTGTCTCCAGAAACTTGCTGGTGGCATGTGAGTTAGATGCTTTTCCCCACCAGGGCCCATGTGACATGGCAGCACAATATAGCACAGGCCTACATATCCCAACAATGAGCCACTTTCTCATTTGCTCTACTCATCAGCACACTGGTGATACATCATTGGTCTAGAGAGCTTAATTATGTACCAAATTCCCTTCTCTCCATGACCTGCTCACCTCAGAAGTGACTTTTGTCACCCAGAAGGATTAGCTATTGTCAGGCTTCTCCGCACATGTTGAGCCCTGAGATGGTGCTGCCTTGGCATATGAGCTGCGGTTGTCTCAGCAAAGATCTCATTTCTCTGGATGTAAAGAGCAGATTCATATAGGGAGGAGTTAGCAGGCTAAAGACTCAGGTACAGATCTCAAAACAGACTAATGTCAAGTACTGACATTTATGCACTCCTAATGCTGCAGTGCCCAAATCCTTGTAGCTTTTGACCACCAGAACCTGAACATTCAATTCCTTTGAAATACTGCTGTTCACAGAGGGCCCCCCAAATCCTGATCTGGTCCTAGAAACAGTGAGAGTTAAACTATATATAATTATGGCCATTTTAGCCAATCAAGGACATCCCGGGTATCTGCATACACCTACACAAGACTTACCTGAGCTCTCCTTGGAGAGGAGCTGAAGGGATGGCGGAACAATTAATGGCACTAGATAATTGCATACAGTTCAGCTGTCCCTCCTATAGAATTACAGCATAAGAACACTTGAAGTTAAAAAACAGTTTGGTTTGGCCAGCTCAATCTGGTCTGTAGGCCCAGTCTGTTAATCCCCACAGTGGCCAGTAGCCACCATTGGACTATAAGCACTGGGCATGCCTATAGACTTCTCCTCCCCCATCTTCCCTCAATCAGCCAGACATTTACCAGCTTCCTGAACTGGAAGTCACACCTATAGAGTTTCTCTTACCCCTATACGAGCCCATTAATGCATTTGACCCTTGTGAAAATCTCACAGTAATGAATACCACAAGTGTGGTATGACAACAAGAGTTGTCATAACCTGCATGTCATATCTAGTGTTGAAAGCAGCCATTCACATTTTGGGGCATCCTCACTGATGAATGAGGACTGCAAGGCAGGAGGTGATGTGGTTGGCAAAGTCCAGTAAGAGTGTCTCTGCCAACAGTCTTGCCAACCTCATGATGAGGACTGTCACACATTGCTGAGACTCATGACCAAAGTGTGAGGCGAAGGAGAGACATGGGGTGACACTAACACTTTCCAGCTGAAAGCAGCACTTCTGGCAACGAACTCAAGCGCCCATACAGCACAGATGCACATGCACAAAAAGAACAGAAGGAATTAAAAGTCTAATCACACTCGTTAGTTACTTGTTTCTTCCTGGTGTAGGAGTCAGACTTACAGATTTGTAATTCCAGGCTAGGTCATCAGGGCTTGGCTGAAAGTCAGCAGGTCATGTTGGCTTTCTGAGGATGATACTTTTTAGCATTGGTGGAATTAAATCTGCTGAGCATCTGGTGCATCTTCAAATGTCTCTAAATTCTAGGTGTCCAGAAAAGTGTCTCTTAAAATAGGTGCATGTATTCTGTACCTAAACAATGAACACGTGTAGATGCCTTTGAAACCCTTTGAGAAAGTGCAAGTGAGTTTGGTGTCCATTTCCCCCCTAAGCTTCCAAGGGAGTGAGGGTCTCACAGACATTGATGACGCTCAGCAGAGAGATGGGGAATCTGCCATCATGGCCCAGAGTACTGATCTGAGCCCATAGCTTTCACACAACACACATACGGGATAAAGATGAAGATGGTGTCCTTCTCCACTGTTCTTGGATCCCTATAATTTGGCTTTTAGATTGTTTTTTCCAGTCTCATCCTCCAGCATCCAGTCTGGATGTAATCCTCACTTCTGGAGGAATCAGACCACTGAGACAGGAGACTCCAGCTACAGCTTGTGAACTTCTGCAGCTTTGTAAATGCTGACTAGGGGAAACTGCCAAACTCCACTTTCTCTGGGGTTTGGCAGCAAAACTAATGTTTTTCAGAGACCTAAATAACAGAACAGATGCTGCAGTCCTGGTAGCTCAGAGGTCATGTCCATTTTAGCAAAAGTCACGTCCTTATGAATCACTTTGAGGTAATGGGGAGGAACAAGTCTGCTGGCAGTTGAGAAGTACCATGTACTTTCCCCTTCAAAGGCAACCTGTTTATGCTTTTCAGTCTAAATTAAGGCAAGAACATTTTTGAAAATTCTGGTGAAAAAGCTTTCTGCAATGCAGTTTCAGGTATATCAAAATATCCAGTTCTGAGAAACCCAGTGCTTTGGCTCCGGCATGGATCTTACTGCACATCATGAGCCAGCCATCATTGAAACAAAGATGCTTCTCTTTCTCCTCTAGCTTTTGATATGCAAAGCACAACATCTACCCTAGTTTTAAAATTTTGTGGGTTTTTTTTCATGCTTCTTAACATGGAATGAAATATGGAGAATTCATTTCAGAAGTTGCACGTGATCTCAATCCTACAGACTTCCTTTCACCCACATAGTGGTTTTGGAAATCAAATTAGAGATGTCTTTCTATACTGTTCTGTCTCTGTCTGTTACAATGGTATTAAAGGCTTCAGCCAAACGGATATTACTTTAAAAGTTCTTTTTTTAAAAGAATTCACATGAAGGAGTGCATGTAAACTAGTTCCATCTGCTTACTACCCTATGTGTATTACAAACCACCAAAATGAAAGAATTCTAGTGCTGAGAAGATTATTTTATAAGCAAGATTTTCTCATGCCTTTGGCACAAATGATTCAAACCTTTGACTCCAGTTTGGCAGCATAGTACTGGTAGTACTGAAATATATACGCACTGAAAGCTTAGTTCAGTGCAGGATAACATGGGAGGTTTAAAAAATCCAAGAGCAATTTCTTGCTTTGCTGCTCCACTCATAGCTACTGATCTCTTTAATTTCCAAAGTCTGGATAATCTCTTTCATCAGTGAATACTCAACTAGCGATGTATGGTCTTGCTTTGGGTGTGCTTCATCATAAAAATTTAGAGAACTCTTCCACAAAATAGCGTTCCTTATTCCCGGAGAGGAAGACAAGAAATGCTGTGAAGTGCAGCAGTGTAGCCTTAGCACTGCCATTGCTAGCCACCAGCATTGTCATGAGTTTGCAGAGCCTCTGGGCAAGGGTCTGCCAGGCTTGCTTTGTCCGAACTTTTCTTGACTTGCCTGTAGCTTGGTTTTAGTTCCTCCTGTGACACCACCTTCTCTAACTGAGCAGCTGCCTATAGTAATTTGTTTTACTTTAGTTTATCTTTCTATGGTGCAGCTTTATATAGCTGGCAGCAGCATACAGTAATTCTATGCATCACGAAATGTTTATGACTAACACAATACAGGGCTGAGAACTATCAGACTGGTACAATTGCAGAGGCCTAGAGAACTGGAGACAGAGAACGAACCACAGAGCAGCACAGGCATGAAATGACAGTCAGCGAGGAGCGAAACAGCGGCAATAGCAGCAGTTAAGTTCTGTAGCCGAGTGCTAGGTTAAGGCAGACAGGGGGTTCCCAGAGCCAGAGGAACCCAAGCAAGCGTGGTGAAACCCGGCAGGAGCCGGCAGCTCTCCCGTCGACAAGGCCGAGAGGGTGACGTCGCTGCGGGGCCGTTGCCGGGGCAACCGCGGGAGATTCAAACACGGTGAAACCGGAAGCGCCCCTCGGTCGGCGAGGGGCGAAGCAGCGGCTCTCCCGCTGAGAGCGTGAGCGGGGCTCGGCGGGTGGCGGGCAAGTCAGCCATGATTTGTGCCCGGCAGAAGGCAGGGATCTCTGCGATGGACGAAGGAACCCAGGCAGAACTCCCACAGAAGCACGCAGCCGTCTGGGTCACGGGCTGCAGGGAGTGCCTTGTGCTAGCAACAAGCGGCAGTCATGAAAACGGCTGCATTCGCTCTGACCAGGTGAACGATCTGCTCATCCTGGTGGCAGAGCTAGGTGAGAAGGTTGAAAGGTTGAGGAGCATTAGGGAGGCAGAACAGGAGATAGACCGGAGGAGCCAGGCTCTGCCCAATTTGAAACAGAATTGGGAGCACCCACCAGAGAGCACCCAGGATCAAGAGACCTCGGTATCCTGCCTCTGTCAGACCAAGGGTAGAAGCCTAAATGAAGAGAGTGAGTGGAGGCAAGTTCATGGTAGGGGCAGCAGGCGAAATCCTCTCTCACCCACTTCATACGCCCCCCTCCAGATGCCTCTGAGCAACAGATAGGAGGTCCTGGTTGAGGAACAACAACCAAATGAGGATGGAGGTGATGGGCAAGCTACACCAGGGTGGCCTACACAATCAGACAGGCCTACAGACTGAATCACTACCACACAGTAAAGGAAGAAAAAAGGGTTTTAATTGTAAGCGACTCTGCTCTGAGGGGTACAGAGGGTCCAATATACCGTGTGGACCCTCCTCACAGGAAAGTCTGCTGTCTCCCTGGAGCACAGGTTAAGGACATCACTAGGAAACTTCTTAGCTTAGTGAGGCCCTCAGACTACTACCCACTACTCATTTTCCATGCAGGTGGAGAGGACACAGCAGTATGTAGTCCAAGAACAATCAAGAAAGACTTCAGGGCTTTGGAATGGTTAATGAGACAATCTGGGTCACAGGTTATTTTCTGATCTCTCCTTCCAGTTGAAAGCAGTGACATTGGAAGAAACAGAAGGATACCATATATCAACCCATGGCTTCAGGGCTGGTGTCACCACCACAATTTTGTGGGGGTTTTTTGATAATGGGAACTTTTGTGAGGACTACAACCTGCTAGAAAGGAATGGAATCCACCTGTCTAAAAGAGGCAGGGCAATCTTTGGCAGCAAGCTGGCCAACTTGGTGATGTGAACTTTAAACTGAGAGACTTTGGGGGCAGGGATCCAAAATGGTAATACCCACACCATCACCACTACAACCAATTGGGGAATAAAACAGGCGAATCAAGATAGTGTAAAATGTGCCACAGATGTCTCCCTAAATGAGAATAAAAAGACTGGCCACCTTAAGTGTATCTATACCAACGCACGTAGTTTGGGCAACAAACAGGAGGAGTTGGAAGCTACCATGCTACAGGAAAGCTACGACATAGTGGCAATTATGGAAACTTGGTGGGATGAATCCTATGACTAGAGTGTGGCTATCAACTGCTACAAGCTGTTCAGGAAGGACAGGAGAGGAAGAAGAGGTGGAGGTGTTGCCTTCTATGTAAAGAAGTGGATAGAATGTGAAGAGCTGTCCCTAAAGAGCAGCCATGAGCAGGTTGAAAGCTAATGGGTAGGAATTAGAGATCGGGATAACAAAGGGAGCCTGGTGGTTGAAGTCTACTACAGGCTGCCCGATCAAATGAAGCCTGTCGATGAAGCCTTCTTACTCCAGCTCGAGGAGACACTGCGATCACAAGTTCTCATCCTGTTGGGAGANCTGCGATCACAAGTTCTCATCCTGTTGGGAGATTTTAACCACCCCAATGTCTGTTGGAAAAGTAGCACAGCAAGCTGTAGGCAATCCAGGAGACTCCTGGAATGCCTTGATGACAACTTCTTAAGATGAGAACTTAACAGCCCTACTCGAGGGGATGTGTTATTGGACCTGATGGT
>VWZK01012152.1:0-57436 GCA_013396935.1 Baryphthengus martii
ACCAGCCTGCCCCCTAATTTTCACCCACAATTCTTGAGCAATGAATGTGAGATGCAGAAATAATAAGATGACAGACACTTACTAGCACAGCCTGCATTAGTCTTGGATATTTCATCTTAAAATATTCCTTCCCTATGTGTTATATGTGGACTGTAATTGAACAGAACAAAATTATATTTTTCTGAAGTATCTTTTACTCTGTTCCCCAATGCATGTTTCTCTTAATACCAGCCTCTCAATGGATGTTTCATTGGTTTTTCTAAAGTTAAATTTTGACCTTTGCAGCAGTTTTGGACTCATGGTTTTCATACCATACTGAGTCCCCCTCTTGTCCTGTAGGCAAAAGTGTACTATGTAATGCTCGCCTACTGTCCTGTCAGAAAGAGTCTTGTTCATAAGGATTCTAGGTGTCTCTCTTCTATTCAGTGACCCCTTGACATCTGTTACTGGCAATCACTAGGTATGTTTCTCTACTAGGTATGTTTTACTAAAAATTGTCTTCATCAAGTAGCTCACCTAAGGTCATATAGGTATCTACTGGTCTCCTGTCATCATCCATCTTTCCTCCCACTCTTTACAGTTTAGCCTTGTACAGGTTTCCTCTTCTTTCTGATTTCCCTTCTATTCTTCTTTCTCTTTTAACATAGTTGTCAGGATTTTGCTTTCTTTCATACTTAAATCTTTTCTTTTCTGCCCCATTGTAGTCTATGCTAGAATCAAACTGTGGTTTGTCCCGATTATCTTTTCCCCTGGATCTTCTTTCTGCACTCAGAGCATTTATGTAACAAATGCCACGAAAGATTTATTGCATCTTTTCTGTCTTTGTTCCCCAATTAACAACTCTTCTATTTTAACAGATTTTCTCATCTCAACCATCAATCAACTTGCAACTGTCTTGAAGACTATCCCCACCCACTGCAGCCAGCATTTTACTTGTTCCACAAATAGTCCTCTCAGTGTCCCAAGAGGAACCTGACCAGAGTGCCTTTGCAATACTTTTGTCTTCCTCTTTTAAAACTACTAAATTTTCCTATTAAAAACTGATGTTTCTTGACTGCCTTTCCCCTAATCCCTTTACTTGTTCCAGAGAACTCACTGTGTAGCCTGTCTTCCTCATGCTCTTTTTATCTTCCTTTTTTTTTATTGCTTTCACTACAAAGAACTGCTTTCTGGCATGTTTTTCCTTACAAATGTATCTTTGTCTTTTACCTCTGAGACATCCTTTTTCTGCACCATTGCAGAAGCAAATGACCTAAATTTTAGGTTTAATCTGGGTTTAATTTTTAATTTAAAGTGCTTTTTAACATTGACATGTGAAAACTATTTTTTAATCATGGCAGATTCTCTTTCTGTGATAGTGGGAGCTTGCAGAGCACTGCAAAGATACAGCTTTATTTTCCATTTAAATTCTTAAAGATTCACCATCTTACAATTCAGTTGCTGTGGCCTCATGTTGTTTGTTCCTGTCAGAGGCAGTTTTGCTTTGCCACTGTGCATGTAGAACGCTGCTGCTAAGGTCATTTTCCTAGTCCATCACTTCGACTTTCACAATCTGCAGTTGCTCTCCCCTTCTATATTGTGTCAAACAAAATACATTTCTAACTTTCCAAGCTCTTAGGGTCTTATTGCAGTATCAAGTTGTCATTTCCCTCCTCCAGGTGGTCTTTGAGACCAACTTTCATCATATTCATGTTAAATTCTGAACTGCATACGTTCAGTCATTGAGTGACACCTCCAATATCTTTTATTTCCTACAATCTTCCATAGAACTCTTGTGTTATTCCCTTTCAAACCACCACTTAAACCACCATTCTTCTTTGATGTGATGCTCACAGAAGTGGGGATTTCTGGGCTTCTAGTGTAGCGAGATCAGAAGCCAAGCACACCCACAAATGTTGGCTCATTGTTTTCCTTTACTCCTCCCATCTGTCTCTGTCCATCTGTTTTGTCATATAGTGTATTTCTAGTCTCTCTGAGCAGAAAACAGGTTTATATGTGCACAGCACCACTACCTACAGCACTTGACACATTGGAATCCTGAACTGCGGCTAAAATTCAAGGTGAAGACCATAGGATAAAGCAAGCAAACAAACAAAAAGGTAGATGGACTTATTAGAAAAAAATTAAGTAATATCTTATGGAGGTTTTTTGGTTTTGTTTTGTTTTTTTTCTGTTTTCCTGATGACGATAGTATTCATGATTTAAAAAAAAATAAATTCTTCTTATCTTTTTCCTAGTAGGTTAGAAATGTTAATGTTAGGGTTTGTGTCACAACAAACTAATTGATATTAATTTGTGTGCAAGAATCTGGCAGAATTTTTGCATCGACTGTTTATGAACATTTTCTCTAAAACAGTCTGTAATGTGGTGACACAACAAGTGTTTAAAGGACACATTAGCATTCCTGCCAATAATGACAAGAGGGAGTTAATCCATATGTTGATGTGTTGTCAGTCAAAAGCAAACTAAAAAATAAATTCGTCTTTAGGCAAAACATAGAAGTGACATTCCTCGATTATTTTATTTTCTTTGCCTGTTGTACTCCTCCATGACTTTGTGTGGCTAGTGTGCATAAAAATAAATACCACGGCTCATGCTAGACATGTGGTCTACATCTTAGGAACGTAAGTTAAATTTGTGTCTCTTTTTCTGAAGGCTGTTTTTGTTATTGCATAGTCTAACATTAGGAAGCAGAGAGGACAATGGGTAGCTTGGTGTCCTCTCTTCTGCCATTTTCTCAAAGCCTTTGGTGGAGATCCATATGCCTAATATGGCTTTTCTGCACACAGGTATTTTCCCTTTCCAAATGTCAGGGGCAGAGCAGTGTAAGGAATCCTGACTAGAATATAAAACCAGCAGAGCAGCACTTTTAAAGACCAAACTTTCCTACTGGCTAAATGAAACATATCGGTGTTTTAAGAAACTGGATTTTTAAATTTAATTTAATTATTGTTTTGTTCTATTATTTTATTTTATTTTATTTTATTTCAATTATGATATGGAATATCAAGTTTAGAATTTCTAATTTTTCAAACACTTGTACCTCTCTTGATGACTACTGTGTTCTCCTAAAGTGCCTGATTGAACATCAAGGGACGTAATCATGTCTTTAAAAGATGTGCTGAACTGGGAATGTAGCTTTATTCATGAAGTTTTGATAATCTTTCATGTGTGTGCCCTGGTTAACAACATATTTTGATAGAATTTTCTAAGCGTCAGAGCCCCTAATGCCCCTAACCTCTGGAAGAATTTGTAGTCCAGATAATGAAAGTCATTGTCTGCATGTCATTTGTGTCTTTGAAAATGTCCCCTGAAGCCCAGCAATATAGTGGAGTGCTATTTTGTTACTGACTGCTCAGAAGAACAGTCAATGGTTTGACACTTTCTAATCTGGATGCATGAGATAAGTCAGTTAGCAAAGCCCAGTGAGTTCACTGTAATGACAAATATAAAATAATTTTGTCTTTTGATATAATCAGGTGGAGTTGGATTTGCTACTGCATTACTTGGGTGACTTTGGCAAGTGCTAAGTGCTTCACTTTAATTTCTATATGTATAGATTAAGTTTTTAACTAATGAACATCTCCACTAACTCCACTGTGGGAAAAATTTCCCTCTATCAGACAGTGATAATCACAATGTTTAAACATTTGTACTCCCTGATGCTCAGAAAATACAGTACAACTACTACCATAAAAAAAAAAATCTGATGGAATTACTTAGCCAGATCCCTTCTTATTTGCACACAAAAAATTTCTAATTTACAAAAAGTATCTGTCTGTATGAATTAATTGCAGACTTCTTTGGACCTAAGAGTTCCTAAGCAGAAGGTATGATTTGCTTTTGATCGAAAGTAGGAACTGTTGCAACCCCCTTCCTTCTTCTCGCCATTCAAACTGTGCCTGTATCTGACACTGACATTCAGTACCTCAAATGTATCGAAGGAAGTGGTAATAAATCCTAAATTGAGAAGTTACAGAGAGATGCAATTCCATGTAAAGTTTCATCTTAACCTCCTCAGTTGGTGATAGGAGTTTGTTGACTTTTAATTCATTAGGATAGAAGCAAGAAAAATCCTGAACCTAATTCATTTGCATATTTCCTCCCTGACTTCAGTGAGAACACATTTTTTTCTTCGAGACTTCCCTCTCAGATTTAATTGTAAAAGTCTGCTATATCTGTTTCCCCCTGAGAAAGTAGGACAATCATCTCAGTCAGCAGTAACAGAAATAACCTGTAAGGTTAACCACTGCTTTACCGCTTTCTATTGTAGTCCTGATATTGACAGTGAACAAGACATGTATCACTTACTGGGCGAAAGGCAAGAAACTTGGATGTGTCATGGTTATTTTATTACAGGTATCTTTTGACAGATATAAACAAGTATACAATAGGCAACAGATGAAAAAGTAACAAACAATACAGCCCTCTAATGGTAAAAGTGAATGTTAACATTTCAAAGAATAAATAATAATTATATGTGAGAAATATTTTTATGAATCACATATAATGTAGTGCCCATAATCCTTTCTCTGGTACTACTGATACCAACTATATTAAAGTAAAGAAGATATTAAATCCAAATGGCAGATGATGATGAATCCCAAAGCACAGCAAAAACATGTAGCCCTGATTTTAAAGGCAAGCTGAAATTAAAGAGGCAGGAGAAACATGAAGGATGCAACACTTGCTCTTTGGTTGCTCTCAATAACTGCATAGATCACAAACTTGCACTGTGCTTTGGGGGCTCCTTTGCATGGTTTAAAAAACATAAAATAAAAAAAATTGTCACTCCACTGGGGACATTCTTCTTTACAAAGCTACAATGGGACTTGAATCCTACTTTTCCATGTTGATGTTTGAGCCTAAAGCTGCTTTTGTCATTGGCTGTACTTATGGTAACGCCCTACAGTTTCCAAGGCAGTGATCCTGTGGTGCTATAAAAACAGTAACAGAAACTAAGGGATTTTATTCTCTTTGTGAACATTAGAAAACACAGTTGTGTTCAGTTAATTAAAATGGGAGATAACTGCCTGCAGGAAGTACACTGAGAGAGGTTACTGGCTCTATTCTTGAGATCTCTGATCTGTTTGCTCATCATACACACTCACATTTTCCCTTGTGGAACTGTCCTAGGGTGGGGAGAAGCTATGTTAGAAACTGGATGAAGATGTGTACTAATAAAATTGTTTTTGTAGAATTATTTCTGTTCTTATCTGAGGATAAACCCCTCCATTTTAGGGATGTATATGTCCCTGCAGTTTTCTGCTAGCTTTCTATTTCATGCCCTTTGCATGGGTTTGTCTCTAAGTGAAGGACTACAACCTGTAGTGAAGTCCTGGCTATTTAATAGTCAAAGCTAACACTTTCATCGCTATCTCAATAACACCATTCTGCTCTCATATCCCTATAGGAACCTCAACAAGTCTGACAGGCTAATGTAGAAACACGGGTTATTTTCCCTCTTACCTTATATTTGTGAATGAGGAGTATAATATAATTTCTGAGTTTAAATCCCAGTCTTCTTCTACCAGAAAGCTCACAGTTGATGAAACTGGGTGCTATTGTTGTGCAGCTAAATACATAAATAAAAGGCTAAGCTGTGCTCTTACTCACAGCTATCAGTAAATGGAGCTGTTTCAAATGTGGGCAATATATTAATACATTTATATTTTCAGCTCAAGATATAATTTGCTTTCTATAAAATATAAGGTGTTTCAGGGATGATGCAGCCTCCAAAATATTTATGATGCTCTTTGAATCCAGATATTTGTGTGAACCCTGATTCTTTTGAGGCCTGCTACAATTAGAACTGCAAATAGAATATCGTAAGCATGACTGAAATTGTTCAGTTAAATTATGACTTAATAAGACATACAAGTTTGCATAGGAAACAATAGTAATGGACTAGATTGCACATTTTCTGAAGTGGGAAGAAGAGACAGCAAATATCAGCCTAATTAGAAGCAACTCCAGAAATAATCCATTAGAATTTAATGGCATTTCAGCACATTTTCAAGCTATTCTGATCTTGAAATACAAGATAGCCAAGCTTCTGCAAATTAGTTGGTATTACAATTTTTTCTATTTCAACTTTGAAAGAAATTCAGGCTAAATATTTCATATTTACATATGTGAATGATACTAACAGTGACACTGAAAACAGAATTTGTCATACTTTTCCACAGTATGCTCATTCTCAAGGGTTAGGGTTGGGCCATCCAACTAAATGAATGACAGATACTCTCTATTAGCCTGTCTCCCTCCCCAGAAGTGGAAGAGAAAGGGGATAAGGGAAAGAGACTTAAAGATTGGAAAATTAAAACAGCTTTAATGGAAATAATAACAATAAAATGAAATATATACAAAATCAGTAGCAAAATCAATTGCCTTGGTGGCAATTACATCAGCATCACCACTGATGATGTGGAGCAGATGCTGGCGAAGTCTCAGGCTGGACTCAAGAGCAGACAGGAATCAGATTCAAGAGCTGAATTCTGGAAGTGGGTTCAGAAACACGTAGATTGGGATCAAAGGCAGAATAGGCAGAGTCCTCCTTGGATACTAGCCACTGAAGAAGAGAGCTTGACACTTGTGATCCCCCAGCTCTATATCAATATGACATATATGGGATGGAATACCTTCCTGGTCAGATTAGGGTCACCTGTCCTGTCCACTCCTCCCTGCAAGTGCAGCCTTTCACTTTCTGCACCACCAATATGGCACACAAGATTTAGCAGTGACCTTGGTCTGCACAGGAACAAGTATAAGCAAGAGCCTTTCTGCACAGCAGTCCTTGGTGGTAACTAAACATCGAGCGTTATCACTGCCAGAAGCAGATGCTGTGTCTGCAAAAACACATCGTTAAAGTGCAGTTACTTAGAAAATTAGGAAGAAGTTCTTCACTATGAGGGTGGTGAGGGAAATTGTGGATACTCCATCAATGGATGTGTTCAAGATTAGATTAGATTAGATAGGGCTTTGAACAACCTGGGATAGTGGGAGGTGTCCCTGTCCATGGGAAGGGGGGTGGAAGGAGTTGATCTTTAAGGTCTCTTCCAAATCAAACCAAATGATTCTAAGAGACCTAAATGAAAAATAAAATAACTGAATAGAATTAGTTGTTACAGCTCAAACCAGGACACCCATACTACATTATAGACTGCATCTTTTTCATCTCTCTTTTATTTCTAATAGCAAGGATTTCATTTTCATCCAGAATCATTTAATATGTCTATGGCTGTATCATCTGTAAGCAACTGTTATTAGGAAAGCTTTTTTTTTTCTGTTCTATTTTCCAAAGCAGTTTAGCAGGTGCAAAGAAGACAAGAAGACTGCATACATATATGGATCATGTCTGCAGAACTAGTGATTCGTGTATCTATTCTTTGTATTTAACAAAAAAAATCCTATAGGATAGAAGGGCCTTAACAAGACATATTTTAATCTTCTCAAGAGATCGTTCTCCGTTTATTTCAATTGTGAATGACTGTTTTCTGTTGATGTTTAGTACTGAAGTTCTCTACTGATTTTGTGTCAGAACCTCAAATACCTTGCAATCCTTTCCAGACTGGGAACTTCACAGAGCTGTACATTACAGTTTGTCTTCTCAGCTGTTGATATACAGTACACCGTATTTTATTCCAGAGGAGAAAAATGTATTATGTTATATACAGTATCCCACAGATTCTTTTCATTATATGAATTCATTTTGTGTGAAAGGGAAAGTCTATCAATTTCTTACAGTTTTATTAAGGATAATTATAGTTAGGCCAAATTCTAATGCCTCAATTGCATTTACCTGAGAAACTTATGCTGAAAACTTAGTGATGTTAACATCTGTCAACAGGAATAAAGCCAGCTTTAAATATTGTTCCAGACCTGACAACTCTCTGCAAACATCTTTATCATTCCACTGATGTTATATGGAACACAGAAAACTAAAACTCTGAATTTAGACACTTCAGGTAAATGCCTTACCTGTGGTCAATCCAGGCTTAAATACTTGAACTTTTGTTAAAATATTCTCCATTTCCGTCTTTGTTTATTTGTAGGCCTTCCTTAGTGGAAGAAAATTGTCTTGATGCCATGAACGGTATGGTTTACAATATGTAACTTAAAAATGGTTGCAATATAACTTAAATTTGATTTTAGGATTGGGACACTCAGCATGCCAAATAGTCTTTTTCTCTGTTGTTTATAAACAATAACAATCTTTATGGGTAACTTGTAACAATTGAAAAAACAAAAAAACACTCCCCTACTTCCTCCAAATAAGCAAAAATTGTATTATTAAAACACAGAGGCAGTACTTCTGGTTGCTGAGAGTCTTCATGAATGTGCTACTATGTAGTTTCCTAAAAAATTCCTCTCTCATAGTTGATGATGTAGCATCTTTTTCAGGAGGAACAGCACTTAGGAATGAGTTCTTCAGTCCCCTCATATCATCACACATCACATCACAAGGGCCAATTATCTTTCACCTCATCTGGCTAGCTGACCACTGTCATTACAAGACCTACTCTAGTTCAGGAGGAGTAGGTAGGTGGAGATATCATTTATTTCTCATCACAAAGACACATAATAATATCTAATTTTTTGCATAAGTGCCTTTTGCAAGAGGAACGACAGACTTCGATAAACTATTGTTTTGACTAGGAATTTTTACATACAGACCTAGTCTGTGAGAGGTCTTCCTTTTTGCTGCTTGGCCTCAATAAGTCACAGATTTCAGTGTGATCAAATATAATTTGTAGTTTGGGTTTTTCACTGCAGAAAAATATTATGTGAGCTGTAAAATTGCCAGACGTAGCATATCTCTCTTCTTTCCCTTCTTTGCAAAGATAAAACAAATAGACAAAGAGCATTCTGACACTTCACGTTTTCAAAATGTAAATGAAGCATCAATATATTTTCAATAACCTGCACTGGCGTTAGAAAACACCTGTAATTTCCTTCACAGAGAAATATTTCAAATTTTTTATAGTAACAGTGTAGGGCTTTTTCATGTGCTTTGCCATTTCTCTTAGAAAGTGATTATTACAAATTGTGCTGCCATTTCTATAACTTTTAAAAGTGTTTTCTTTTGTTGATGTTCTTTTAGCTTCACCTTTGCTCCTGTGTTCCCATTTAATTTGTTACATTTTAAAGAATCCCACTAAACAGCTAGAAGCTATGTAAACATTGACTGCAGTGAAAGCTATATCCCATTTTTGTGACTTCTGAGAGACTATTTTCAGAAACCAGTTTGCACAGATGAGCTGGAATACAAACAGAGGAGATCTTCCTCATCACACCACCATGATCTTAGAGGATGAGAAAGAAAGAACATTGGGATACCTTCTTGATAAAGCTCAGTACTCCCTGCATCACTTTACTACTTGCCCAGAGACAAAAGGAATTTAATCACTCACAAAACACACTGGGGACAGAGAGGAGTTCTGCCCAATGAAGGTTTTGGGACGATACTACACTTGGAGACCAGCCTGCCCACAGCAGAAAGCGAAGACTTAGTGGCCACCTCCTGATGTAATACCCTCTGCATATGAATGGGAAAGAAGCAGTAGCTGCTATTCTGGCAGATTCAGCAAGTATAGGGGCAGCACAACCAGCTGTGGCTAGATCAGCAGTAATTTCCATGGAAACAGCCTGAGAACCAAAAACTGCTAAAGCTCCTCTTTGCGCATTAATTATTCTTCAAAGTACAAGAGAGATTCTGCTTGTCAAAGAGTGGTCTGAACTAGTTGGGTGAAGACTGTCAGATATGACATAGAAGGGCAGGTAACAAAAGCCTGGCTTTGGAAATTCTGAAAGATGATCTGAAGTATCACTTTTAGACACATCTTGAGAGCTTGCATTGTTTCTGCTTCCTTTGCTGTAGAGCAAGTTGCTAGAAAATAAGAAGGTTTACAAGAAATGGAAAGAATCTTTGAATTCCTAACTGAATAACTGTTTATCTTGAGAACTGCCTGATGGAATGTGACAGAGCTAAATATTTATTGTACATCTAAGGAAACAGGAAAATTAAACCTCTTTTTAATAAGGTAAGAGATTTAAATATGTCCAGGTCCTTTCATGACAGTACAAGTAAACTGCTTCCTGAGACTAGTAGAATAAAACTGATTAGTCCTAGTTGAGTTTCCAGCAGACACAGACTCCTGAATTAATGTCTTGTGTAACAAGATATTTCACAGAATGAAATTACTACCTGTGTGTGAAAACATGTTTAATATGATCAACTGTGCTCACTGAAATGCCTAATGTTTTGAAACTCAGAGGGTACCATGGAATTAATTTTGCATATAGACACCTTTGGAAATTTAAGGCAGTCCTCTTATAAGCACGTGAGAAAGGATGGATTTTACTGTATCTGAATCAAAAGTTTCTCATATTCAACAAATAATATGTGTGATGACAGAAAAAAATCCCATAGCTAAGGAAGCCACTGAAACCCTAAAATAGTACTTGCAATAAAGTTCACTAGAATTAATACACACAAGCACAGGCCAAATCCCAAACCAGCCCTCCACTATTTATCACTTTAGCCTTCTCTGTCATCTGGATGTCACAGACCCACTGCTACGAACACAAGTCCATGAGAATGGATGTTTTTCTCACCATAAGTTACAGCTCTATCGAATGAAGAGTGAGTACAATTCAGCTCTAAGGCAGTAGAAAGGAAAAGGGAAGTTTGAGGCATCTACTCTCACTCTGAGGGAGAAAAACATACAAAAGGAAAACCGAGAAGGATAATCTGGGGAACTAACTGGCTGGTGAACCAAACCTCAGGTTTAGGAAGGCATCGGAATAAAACTATGTGGAAATCATTTGCAAGCACATGAAGTACGAGAAGGTGACTGGGAACAGCCAGGATGGATTTAGCAATAGAAAGCACAATTGATCAACTTGATTTGTTTTCCATGAGAAGATAACTTGGCCTATGGACAAGGAGACAGAACAGCAGATGTTGTTTACCTTGATTCCAGTAAGATTCTCAACATGGTATTCCATGTTGCTAAGTAGAAGAGATATGTTTTGGACAAATGGAGTATGAGGTGAATGGAAGATTGATGGATTGTTGGCCAGAAGGGCCAGTGGTTAGAGGTTCAGAGCTGGGTACCAGTAGCACTACTTGGTGATTGATACTGGGACTAATACTGTTTAAAATCTTCATTAATTACTGTCAACATCAAATACTCACCCAACAGTCTGGTAAACAAGAGCAAATTGGGAGAGTGGTTGATACATTGAAGAGTAAAGATGCCATTGTGAGGAGCCTTCACAAACCAGAGACACAGGTCAAAGGAAACCTCCAGAATTTCAGCAAGGACAAGTCAAAGTCCTGCATCAGGCCTGTAATAACGCCATAGCAGGGACTGATTAGCTAAATAGAAGCTACGGAGAAAGAGTTTGGGACACTCAGTGAACAACAAGCTGAACAGTAATCAGCAGTGTGCTTCTGTGGTGAAGGAAACTGGAAACTGGATTTTATTAACACAACCATAGACAACAGAGGGAGAGATTATTTCCTTCTTGTTTGTGTAGAACACTTTTTGTTCAATGCTTTATTAAAAGCTATGGGGGCATTAACGAAAATGCAACCTAGATGAATGACAAAAATGCTTTTCCAATCTGATTGCTCAATAGTAAAAGTACCTTTAATTTGAACTCTATTCTTTATCTATGCAATTCTATGATTTTTGCAGGTATTTATGTTTCACAGGGAGAAGACTGGTTAGGAAAGACTCAAACAAGGAAAAATAGGATTTTGTTATAGAATCTCGGAAAATAGGTCATAAGGCTTGTGTGTTCACAAATATTCAGGAAATTTATGAAATCTTTGAGATATCTGCTGTTTTGACCAATGCCTGGGCAAGGAAATAGAAACCTTCTCTGATAGGAGAGCCTATAGCTTTCAATGTTATGAGGAAATGATTCCTTTCAAAGTTTGCATCTCCACAAGGAATGCAGTTGATCCATCACCTACAACACGATCAGCTCCTGAGTCTCTGGATTGCATATGACATTTAGTCAAGTTAATGGCAAGGTTTGTTAGTACTCTTACCATGTTATAATAGTCCCTGTTACAGTGGATACCAACTTTTCCAATGCCATCTTTCCAATGTAGTGGCTTCAATGATACATAATTTTCAGATACATAGCCTAGGACAACATTGGATTCTTTCTCACTGATCCTACCAGTCTCTTTTATACTCCTATATTCTTCTTCATTAATTTATCTCTGAACACTATAAACTGAGGTCATAGCCACGGCTTGATAGAGCACAAAGGAGCAACTGAAGTAGTCAGGAAACAGGATGAGATTCAGGTAGGATGACCTTCTAGAAACTCCAGTGAGCAGCTTGGTGCAGCAACCATCTACACTGACCTTGCTAAATGCTTTCTGTATCTAGTAAATACCAACAGATGCTTTATAGCGTAAGTTAATACACTATGTTATTCAGCATCAAAAGAAAGAGGAGACTAGAAACAAAGCACTTCCATACACAATAGCTGACACCTAACCATAACAAATGGTTAGTGGAAATTATCTGCTAAACGCAGTAGTGACTGCAATTCTGCCTCGTGGCAGATGGCACTATTTTCTCATCCCCATCCATTTTCTTGATTCAGTATCTTCTAGTGGTGCATAGCTGAAGGCTGAACACGAGTCCATAGCTTTTACGAACACTATAACTGGCACAAGGAGAAGGAATCCATATGGGCTTTTCCTCTTACAGGGGTCAGCTCAAGGCTTGTGACAGTGACCCAAAACCTAAGCTAGGTTTATACTTTCTTTTTATTGTTCCGTTTCTTGTTCAGAGAACATGGATGGAGATGTTTAAAGGTATTTGTGAAATAAAGGTTTAAGGCACAAGATGAAGATCCAGTTCCTGTTTCATATGAAGCATGGCAGAAAAAAAAGTAAGAAACATTTTCAGCATATTTCACTTCTTTTTACTTGTCAAGTAAATCCAGAGAAAATCTCTGGATTCCCAAAATCCATTTGGTGGGGAGTGGGGAGGAGGTGGATCAGGAAGATCCACCTAATAATTTTAGAGAAACAAATGCTGTAAAGGCATAAAGTTACTGCAGCTGATACATTTACAAACCTCATGCTTTCGATGTAGTCCTTGATAGGTTCCTGGGAGTAAAAAACATTCAAAAGCACCAATTACACAAGAAACTAGAAAAGCTATAGGATGTTTTAATTCCTTAGAAATTAGTTAGAGATAAGCATTTCTGTATGAATTTTGCAATGTTTAATAGTTTTTCTTTAGCTGTTGGCTAGGTCCATGAATGATGGTAACCATGAGTACTTCCCAGCATAACAATATGACTCTAAGTATATACATATTTGCCTCATATTTTTTATGCTGAAATTTCACATGAAGCAGTTCTCCTCCCACGTAAGTTTCACAGGTCTCTTTCTTCTGCTTGATTTTTTACTCCCTGACTGGACTTCTAGTTCTACACAGGATGTTTTGAAACAGATTTTGATGTTTCTACTGCAATAAGGACCTTCAATCCTAAGAAAAAAACTGTTCCCCTGCCAACTCTTTCTGCTGTGCCTGTGCTGCACTGGCCATGAGTGTTTTGGTGAAGCTAAACTCACCTTTCCTTACTCAGCTTTAAGTGATCTTGAAACTAGAAAATCTGTTTTTATTGTTTAGACAGGACAGTCTATATAGCTAACAAAGGCTTGGTTTAGCCTCATGTAATTTGAGACACTTAAGCAACGATTTTGCTCAGTAAAAGCTCCCTTCAAAGCTGTGCAGAGCTTTAGAGTCTCAGTGAACTGAACCAATATTTTGCAGGTACCTCTCTCTTTACATTAGAGAAGGAATTTAAAGACACACTGCTGATGAATTCCATGCATAACTTTAACCAAAAGAAATTTAGGAAAAAGTATAGTGTTTAAGAATTAGGTTATTTGTAATATATGTCCTTGGAATAGAATTTTAATAACTTATTTTCCATAACATTTATTTTAAAATAGTTGCCAAGAGGCAAATACTGGTACTCGATATGATGAAAAGAAGAGCATTATGGACTAAAGAGTGGTCTCAGTTGAACTAATTGACATTTCAAATACTCGACTGCTGTCATCCTCCAGCTCCTAAATGAAGCCAAATGAAATTGAGCCATATTAGTATACCAATAGTGGCATCATGGCAAATTTCCAACCTCAGGAAATTCTAAGTAGCAAGAATTTTAAAATCTCATACAGGAAGTTAAGGCTTCTGCTCAGCACAATATAATATTCACCTTTACTTATTCTTTCTTTTTATATTTTCTTTTTTTTTTTAAACAAAAAACAAGGAAGAAGTAAATAAAAGATGAACAGTTTTTTAAAAATTATAGCGGAATAGATGGGCTGGACAGAAATTATATTTATTGCACCAGTAGCCTCCAAACTGTTCCATTCTTATTCCCAATGTGTTATTGAGATGATTTTTCTGAAATGAAAATCATTGAAATTGACATTAGAAAAACTAGCAGTGCAGAATAATAACCAGCAACTAAGCTACTGGGTTCTGAATAAGGGCTTCTAATTCTCCATAAGCTCTTCTCAAATTCCACTTAATATGGTCAAAGACATTCACAAATTGGAAAAGCTTCAGCCAACAGAATATGGTTTATGGGCTTAGCATGAGAAAAAGTCGGCACAGCTTCAAAAGCTCCCTCAAGGTACTCTCAGGAGAGTCTGAAATGACCAAAGAGAGTGGCTTCTCCAACGCTCTTTTCTTTAATAGGTAAATCCAATATTAGTTCATTATCCCTCTAAGAGTGTTTGTGGATCCTTTGGCAGCTGCATTACTCAAAAAGCTCAGAATTTTTGAAGCAGAGTGGATTTCTAGTGGAATCATGTATAAGAAAAGCTGCAACAATTTGAATGAGAAAAATAAATTTCTTGCATATGCAGATAACAATAAATGATCAATTCTACAAACCAGTGGGCTTGTGAGCACAGGATATGTTACATTTTAGAGGACTCTAAATGTCCTTGCAGAGACTAGTTTCAGTTTAACAGCTGTGTAGCTCTATTGTCAAGGGAACCATTGTGCTGCCACTGTTGTACAATTTAATTTTTCAGTCCAGATAAGGTATTATCTAGTAATGAACCCTGTTACACAGATATAGTCATTTATATTATAAATGGTGATAATAATTTCTGTCTGTGAGGCACTTGTATATCGTGCAAGGTATTGCACTCTCACAGGATTAAGCATGCTCTCTGTTCCAGATCACTGGCTAACATAATTTATAACATTGGGTTCCTTTTTGCTCTATTCAGCATCTTCAAACACCTTCATCTGTTTAGAAGACACTGGCATGTTTTCTTCTGTATAGCATTCTTCCCTCCTAGTTTTTCTAATTTTGTTTGTCTTTTAATTCACATCAATAATTTCAATATAATTAAAAAGAGATGAAGAAAACCAATCAGCATGAAGAAAAAAAAAAAAAAATCTAATTATTTCCACAGAACAGGGTAACTGTGATTCAGTTTCTTTTTCCATGGAAATGTTCTGGCATCAGATACTGACATGCGGAAACAAACTCCAAACTCATAGAGTTTAAAGCAGGGTATGTTTATTATGGCGACGGATGCAAGGGGATAGCTCTACCTAACTTGCATACCAGGAACTAAAACTTGCTCGCTTTTATGGTTACAAAACATGCACATTCATTAGTATGGGCTGAGTTATTCCAATCAGTTCTCGGAATAGGTGTGGTTATTACAATTATTTAGGGCAACTCATTATCATAAGTGTCCTCCTCTTGGTGCATGCAGCCTGCCGTCCGGTGGTCGTGGGCTGGGGTCTCTGGGATGAAGGCAACAGTCTTCCTCATGCTGTTCTTCTCACCCTTGTTCCAAAATTTCTGAGTTGTGCTGATCTGGCTCTGTCCTTCCTCAGGTGTCCTTGCAGGGAGCCGAGTTCCTGCTTATCTGAAACTTAAAGTTCTTATTATCTGTTGTTTGTGCTTGCCTAGGCAGTGAGGACAGTCACTTTGGCACCAGCAGTTGGATAAATTCCTGCTTACATTCTTTTCTGAATTTCTCATTAGCCACATTCTAAACTATGCATTGTTAGTTACCCTTCCCTTATTTCAATACCATCCTGAACTACCACCTACTGTTTGGTGAGTTTGCTCTTTGTTTGAAACCATTCATCATGGCAAACAGAGTTTTTCATGCAAGGCCTTGATCCTACTGAGACTTATCTTGACAGTGAGTTATCCAAAAATTCCCTGTAGGGCAGGAAGCTAAATTCCTGAGCCAACAAAAGGAAAATGAGGATGTGCATACTGTTATCACTTGTACTCCCAATGTTTCGATGGAAAACTCATGTGCTCCAAAGGTACAGACAAAATTGAACCTGATGAGGAAGAAGGACTCAAGCTGGTTGGTACTTTGAACCATGTATAAACCAATGTAATATTTTCCTTCATCTACAGATGCCTTGAAACAACAGCTCAGAGCAGGAACAACCACTGTGCTCATCTCTGCTTAAACGTACATAAACATAGACAATCCAAAGTCATTGCTAACTGCAACCCTCTTCCCCGATTCCTCTGCCAAGGGATGCAGACCTTTGTGGATCAAGACTTAGCTCCAATGCAGCCCAGCTAGAAAACCTGAGGATAAATGCCAGAGCAAATTGTTTTATTGTGAAAAAGAGATGTAAGGAAGTACACAGAGTCATGCAAGATAAAGAACCTTAAAGTGCAAACTCATAGCAGCTTGAGTATTTAAGAACAAAAACACCAACATGGAGACTTGGTGCATAAAACCCCAAAAGAAAAAGTAGAGTCATAAGACAGCAAAATACCAATACTGAGGGTCGGTCTTTTACACAAAGCAGCAGTGACTGATCCCTCTGCCCCCTCCTTGACCACTCCCTGGCCTTCAAACATTCACAGGGCTTCTTGTGAAGGGTTGTGAGTATAGAATGCTTAGACTAACAGCTTGGTTAGTGTAATTGTTTGGTGTATTAATGGACAAATTACTCCTTTGGTCTTCTAAGCTATATGTGAAGCACTGGAGCACCTGGTAAAAGATGCCTGAACAAAATGTTCCAGGGAGAGTTAAAACAATTATATTGAAAAGAACTTTGTCATTTGCATATATTTTTTTTAAACCATTTCAAGGGAGTGGGCTTAGCCATTCATGTAACGAATATTTGGCAAATCACTATCAGCTTCTGTTTTCTGTAGTAATCTCTGACTGGTTAGATGGGAAGAGAAACCAACAGAGAAAAAGTCCCCTCAACTTTGTCAACTGGAAGACTTCACTTCAGTCTTTTATTTTGCATTATTTCCTACAGTATGACAAAAAAAAGACATTTGGCAACTCTTCTTCCACCACATTTGCAATCTTCATATTTCTGACAAATTCTTCATTAAATAGACCTAGACTTTATCTAGGTCTAAAACTTAAATTTCCTATAGAGTTCACAGATAGGAACAAAGACTTGTCTCTAAGGCTCAGGGCAAGCCTCACAGAGCAGGATTCCTATTGGCCCTCTCTTCCCCTCCCCCTTCCCTCCCAAGGGAGGATACAAAGGAGAAATGAGGAAGGAAGTGCCTCACATGAAATTGGAAGTTAAGACTACGAACAAAATTTAATAAGTGACAGAGATAAACAGGGAAAAGGAATATGATGGGAAGCGGGATATACAAGTATATACAAAACTAGCTCTCAGATGGTGGTGAATTGTGCAGAGCACGTGGAGCACCTGGCTGCGCTGAGGTGTGACCCTGGCAGCAGCACAGCCCGAGTGAGAAAGAAAAGAGAGCAAAACCCGAACAAAATTCCCAAAGGGAATACCAGCTGCCCTCTGACCCCTCAGGGTCCTACAGTTACCACTCCTCCATCCCCCCTCAATTTGTTAACTCTTAAACCACAACAAGACTCTAACATGAAAGTACATACTTGATGGAGAAATAAGGGAAATATAAACGCAATGATACCTACAAAGGTGTTCTTCCAGCTAGTGGTGGGAAATATATGAATTAATCAGTCTTGCAGGTTATCTTTGAAATAGCCGTGAACTTTAAAATAAAATAAAAAAATTTTCAGAATAATTTCTATCTTCATGTAGTTAAAGGGATCATGAGAAGTATAAAGGGAAGTCTTAATTAAACATCAGAATTCCTTTAGAAAGCTGGCAGCTAAATGCTGAGGAACTTATTTAACATTCAGACTCTTTTCATTATAAAAGCATTTGGTTTATTTAGATTTTCACTCAGAAAGGAGAAAGATAACAGAGGGAGATAGAAGTGAGAGACAAAAAAAAAAAAAGTCATCTTGTTTGGATGAACTCTTGAAAGTTCTCAGATTGAGTTGTGGAAGATGATAGAAAATGTTACTTCAGGTATAAAATGCAAAGCATATTGTGTGTCCTTCCCTTTACTGTAGCAGAAAATATGATGGAGAGGATATGTTTTGGAATAAAATCATACACTATCTGCTTTGAGAGCAGGCAATGCAAATGGAAATATTAAAATGTAATGATGCCTCTATTGAAAAACCACACGAGAGAAAACCTGTCTGCTGCTATTTTGTTCTCAGAACTTTATGCAGTCTGACATTTCTAGCCAGACCAGCAGGAAGCAGCTGCACAACGCTGGGAGCTACACTAACAAAGATTGCTCTCCTGTAGAGCTGAGCCATCAGGACAAGCTTCTTAACATTTCTGGCATGAAACAGGAACCTTTGCTAAGATTCCTCTAAAGCCTAAACAGAGAAGCTGACACCACACAGGCTACCTTTAAACAGTTTTGAAATAACACTGTGCTATCCTACGTATGTGCTTTAACACTGTAAACAATACACTTAGATCTTTCATTTTAGCACCTCTGATACTCTAGGCATGGTTGAAACATCTCCACCTCTGATAACAGGTTTCACACCTCACCTCAGCACCGCTTGTTTCCTCTTTCATGTCCCTTCCATGCCCAGGAGTCTTTCAAATTCCGCCTTCAATTTTATTGTCAGATGAGCATTTTGTAGAATTTTTTTTCTCCAGATAGTGTGATATCCTGAGACTGTTTTAAGTTGTTTTGTTGTCAGATTTTAAAATAGAGATATACAGAGAAAACACTTTTTGAAAACAATACACTATAAACTTAAAATCAATGTTTTCCTTGATTGTATATCTACCCAGGAGAAAAGCTCTAGTTCATTTACAGGCTATTAGGTTCAAAACAGAAATGACTGGATGAAATTCAGTGAGTTAGATGAAGTGGTAAATCAGAATAGATAATGCTTATAGCTTAAAGTCTATTCAACTGTTTAAAAGGAAAAAAAAATTAAAAAAAATAATGTAGATACATTTGTAACACAGAGTTGGTTTTTTGTGTTTGAAGGGAAAAAGAAAGCTCAAGCCTGAAAATACATGCTTCCCTGAGAGATCTGCTTGGTTTATCAAACTGACAGTGCAATTCTACATATTTTTGAAGGTCAAGAACAGGAGCTGAAAATTTGAGCACTGATTCAGTAAGGTACTTAAGAATGAGCTCAGCTTTAAAATTGCTCTAATCAAAGACAATGTTCATGGTGCTATTGCCTGACTTTAGAAAGCAAATTTAGCAGTAATGAAAAGATGCCAGAATGAAACAAGTGAAGGCTGTCATCTCTGTGAAGAAAAAATGACACTGGAAGTAATGAGGCAAGCTTTTTTTAAGCCTTTACTGCCCGCCCCGTCTTCATCATCACTATCCCCATATGTTTAAACTTAATTTTATTCCTGATGCAGTTGTTGGGATGCTTAGCAACAATTTTAGTTAGCACCAACAATGGTAAAGTTATATTGACCCCAATTCAAATTAAAGTAGTAAAAGGCAGTTTGTAGCTCTAGCCAGTCCTGTTAACTAGCCAGTGTCCTGAACAGTTTGGGAACCTATTTTCCTCTTCTTGTCACAAAATCACTGCTTGAATTTATTGTCCATGCTTCCCACATTAGCAACACCTCAGCGTGATGTCTGATACCTTTTCTCTCACTCTGAACATGTCAGGATGTTTGCCTGATTGACAGGCTTAATTATGAATAGCTGGAGCAAGATAGGATCAAAGGCACAAAAGTGAGAGATAAATGAGATTTGGGTTGGATTATTGGAGGCCTTCAGTATCCTTGTAAGCCCCCAAAGGTGTTAGATTGTGAAACAAAGGTTTTCTTGGTAGCATTTTTTCAGAAGAGATGTTCTCATTTCTTAACCAGGGAAGTTTTTCATAAATAATAAATAGTTTAACTGAGAAATAAACTTTTATTCTCCTATGGTTCTCTATTTTTGGCATTGATGAACTTCTCATTAGTAGCAAGTATCACTGTGTCTCTAATGAAACATTGAAAATTCTTCTTTGTGGGACATGGGAAATAACTGTAGTGGGGTTTGGTTTTACATGTTTTCTTCAGGTCATGTTTTCTAGAGTGTCCTGCTGTGGTGAATATGAAGTCAGCAGCTTCCAACAAGACCTTACCAGATTTCCATTAAGACATCCTTGGCACTGTCATACACCAAAATAACAGGACCAGGATTCACCCTATGCTTCTCACATGGATGTTGTGTGAAGTGTGTGTGTGTAGGGGGGGAGAATTTAGTAAGAGAAAAATCCTCTTGCGATCTAGCTGGTCCTCAGAGATTAGAGGGGCTAGGGGTGGCTGGACTGATCTCTTATGAGGTATATCAATTAAGATGTGTCGCTATAGGTCCGACTCCAGACCACACTTATGTCCGGTCAGTAGTCAAGATTCACGAATAGCGTAGTCACTGTGTCTATAGGTCCAACACCAGATTCATGAACAGCTTGTATGCTGTAGGTCCAGTTCCCTGAGAGGGAGCAGCTGGATACACGAATAGCACAGTTTTCCCGTGATTATAGGTCCGATACCAGATACACGAACAGTCTATACTGTAGGTCTGGTTGCATTCACTAGAAGCAATCAGATTTACAAATAACACGGCTTATTTACACTTGCAACATACACAGATTCTTTAAGATTGCCGGTGATATATATACTAAGCTGCAGAAATCATTATATAGTTCAAAATACAAGTAATTTCCCGGGGTAAAACAAACAAGCAAACAGACAGACACTCAGCATAGGTGAGGCACAAATCTTACCAAAAGGCGTCCCTGTTGGGAGAGCGAGGAGGACAAACCCGTCAGTCTGTCCCTAGGATTTGGTGTCGGATTCTCATCTCTCCAGGTCCAAAACAGGACCCACATTTATACTTCAGTTTCCTATTAATATGTAAAGTTTTCAAGTGTGTCGATGTGACTGTAGGCCAAACCTTTAAGTGGGGTTATCAGATGCACAGAACACCTCCTGCTGAGCGTTTCAGCCTTGATCGCTTCTGTCGGGAACAGTCATTGTCACATACCCTTCTGCCGGGAACAGTCAGCTGCTGAGATAAGCTGCAGAATGGGAGGTCTAGACTACTCCACATTCAGTGTTTACATAACACGGACCACAGAATTTCCATCCAGTCCCAGTGTCTCCTTTAAACACTAGATGCTTATCAACAGTGATGAGTTTCGATGGCATGTGTTTTCTGCTTTCAAATGTTTCTGTGCTTTCTGATTCCAACAATGGAACATAGAGAGGCTGGCCTGAATTACAGTCCCTAACCTGAAACACTGCAGAATTTCTATAGTCTCCTCAGAAACCAGTTCCCACAAGAGGAGATAGGGACAAGTGTGGATAGGAATGACAACTAGACTCAGCTCTTCACTCCTAGCTTTCTGCCTCTGACTGTGGCTGGAAGATGATTAGAGTAGAACATGGCATCAAAGCAAGGAGAGCGTAGTTCTTCCTGGATATTTGCCTTTGGGGAAATGAGTAGTTACAGCATTTAGATGAATTTGTCTAACTTTTGAACGTGCTAATATTCCCTCCCCCCCCACCCCGATATTCTAGAGAAATAAGTTTGAAAACTGCCAAAGCAACATATGAAAAAGAACTCTGTGTTTAAGTTTGAAGAGAGATCAGAGCACCCCTAGCTCTTCTGCTTTTGAGTGTCATATCTCTCTTCAGCTGTTTGTTTCCAAGCTTAAAAATCCTAAACTATTTAGCCTCTCCATGTCTCATCATACATGTTGTACTTTTCTGGACTTTTCTTATGCCTGCTATATCCTTCTTGAGTAACCACACTAAGTATTCAATATATGGAATGCTAACTTTTTACACTGTGGCGCTATGATATTTTCCAAGTATTCCATTTGATCACAGTTTTTTTCACTAAAAATATCCTTATGTGGATTTTTTTTTCTGTGCATGTATATTACCTGCATTTGTTAATACTGAATTTCACTTCCCATGTCATATTTCTGTAACTTAGTGTGATAGGTTGTCCAGTAAAACTTTAGGCAGATTTAATTTTTACTGCGATGACTAATTTCATGTCAGCAGCAAATTTTATCACCTCATCAGTTTCCTCTTTGTTCAAATTATATATGAATATGTGGAATAGCACAAACTCTAGAAAAGATTCTTCAGTGAAAATATCAATGGTAAACCACTTAATTACCTTTGCAGTACCTTTTCAGAAATTCAGTAATTCAATTGAAATTCAGTAATGCTGCATTTACCAGGGCCCTTTAATCCCTTCCTTTTTGACTGCTCCAAAGAATTTAACACAACTGTGACATGCTAAACATGTCAATTTCTCTCTAATGTTTTGTACTTATACATAGGAAACTATTCCTGTTTTATTATAACGTCTACTAGTTTTCCTCCTGCAGAAGTCAGATTTATTGAGCAGTATTTTTCTGAAATCACTCTTAAAAATCAGCTTAACATTCTCTGTTGTATGATACAAAGCCTTACTATAAAAGTTAGATATATGTTTCAGTAAATAATTTTAGCAGATATTATTAATTGCATAAGCTTGTTCTAAATATCTCTTCTGCTGATCATCCGCTTTGTAAAAGTTTCTCAGACTTGTATCTGAATTCATGAACCTTTTTCAAACCTCTCCACAGTGAAAACTGGAGCATAATAACACAATTAATTTTTTTTACTTTTTTTTCTTTTTCCTTTTACACCTGTATAATTTTCTGTCCTGATTGAATCTCTGCTTTGATGCATTTTGAAAAATTCTTATTACTAATGTGTTTGCCTTTAGCAAGTTTCTTATCAAGGGCATTGCTGACCTGCCTCATTGACATTCTACACGTCATGTGCTGATTCCTATTCTTTTTTACATTCCTCAATTGGACAATATAGGGAACACAAATACCTATTTTTCCTTTGAACCATCAACCATTGTCTGGCAGTATGGTGAAGGGAGTGCGCTGGCCTTTTGGAAGAAGTCACTTCATAGAATAAGTAGAGAGATTTGGGAGAGTTTCTTCGAAAGACAAGTAGCTTCCCTGGGGGCAACAGCCATCTCTGAAATAGTACAACTCCATGTCATTCCCCGCACTACAACACACTGGGAAATACAGTTTATTTTAAACAGTAGGTTTAATCTTTGAGTAGATATATTAAATATTGCATGAAATATGAACTGCTGAGTGACATTTGCCCAAAATGTCATTTTGTAAAACTCTTGGATTAGAACTGAATCTTAAAAGAGAGCATGGAAAAGTCTTTGTTAAACTAACAGTCATATTTGTTACTAATTTTCCTACCTTTTTCATGAAAAGTGCCTTGGGCAAGTATGAATTAGTCAAGCAGTGGTAGTCACTGAAACAATTTCAGCTGGGCACGGTAGCATTTGAAGGAACAGACATAAATAGGGGGAGAAGAAATTTCCTTCTCATTCCTCATACTTATAACACATGGCTCCTGGCCAACATGGTCATGGTCTTTTCAGTTTACTTTTCATTGCTGAATCTTCCCCTTTTCAGTTTAATTTCATTTACCTTTCTTATTCGTACCAAGAATATATACCAAGACCAGAGACCAAAGAAAAGTGAGAAACAAATCCTGTCTTCCACCTTCAGGGCCTGATGAAATTTCACTCCTTTCTCAGCTTCCAACATCATGTAATCCACATTTAATAAAATGCCAGCGTAGCACTTCATAGTCCTAAAAAATTTCTAAGCACTTTACTCAATTTATAAAACACTTTTATGCTTAGCTGTATGTGGAAAATGGTTATCCTGACCAAAGAAACTCTGGGTGATCACAGCAGTATGGCCTACAACACATCAGGATGAAACCAAGACCTTTCCAAGGATTCCATGAGAAACAAGCAGGAAAGAGAATTTGCAAGAGATACGCAAGCTCCTTGGGGTTAGAAACTAGATCTGCCACATTTCCAGTGGGTCCTATGACATTATAGGAATTCTGTCCTACAGATCTGTCTTCTTCATTTCAATCACACATTCCATCTGGATCCTCCCCAAAAGGAAAAGTTTCTGAAAAGCACCTCCAACAACCCTGCACCTTTCCTGACAACTGCTGGTAGTTGTCCTGACCAAGGGAACAGGAGACGTCTGCTCAGCAATATGGACTCTAGATCTATTTCAGGAAATGGTATCGTGCTAGTGACTCTACTTTGCTTCAGGAAGGTAGACTTTTGCATATTCCACTGACTGTTGATATAATATTCATAACAACCATAAGGACTGGAAAACCATCAGGAACAACAGGTTTTCAACTGTGCAGTTATGCACGGTGACATTTCTGCTTTGTCTTCTGCTACCACAGCTATGCAACTGGCAGAAGTTGCCACTGTAAGGCCCTTGAATCTGCTATACTGATTGTATTTCAGAGAGGCATATTTAGAATTAAGTCCTCTTGCACTTCTAAACAACCTAAATTGATAGAAATCAAAACATGTAACATTTTAGATCACTTGGTAACAATTATTTCATTGCCCCGTTTGTTTTTTTTTCCCATTTCAAAATCGGAAAATAACTACACGCAATTTTTCCTCCAAATTATACAAAATTCCTCAAATATGTATTCTCAAAAATTCACAGGTCATACTCTCTTTTTCAACACGATTTGCAGAGTAGGTGCTTACAAACACCCTGTGCAACAAAGATCTTCATTTCCTTCTCCATATACTCATTGTCTCAGGTTGATGCAAATCAAAACATATGAGGTCATAGCCACCTTTCCAAGGCTGATGGATCACCTCCCGAGACTAACACTCAATATAAAGCTGCCTACTTAGATGATACAAACCATCTACAACAAAGACTGGAAATGACAGCTGCAGAGACTGGTGGCTGTTCCATAATTGCTGTTGTGCTATTAACTTGGCTGATTAACTACTTGTTATCTGGGATAGATCATGGAAAATGGCAAGGGGAGAGTGTAATTCATAAAACTTCTCCTTCAGCTTAGGAACTAATCACAATAGTAAAGGAAGCCTGTGATGGTAACCAAGGCAGGCAGCTCAGCACCACACAGTCGCACGCTCATGCTCCCCACCCAGTGGGATGAGGGAAAGAATAGGGAGAGCAAAAATGAGAAAATTTGTGAGTCAAATTAAAGCCGGTTTGATAAATGAAGCAAAGTGACACATGAAAGGAAAGTAAAATAAGGAATTTATTGACTACTTCACATTGGCAGGCAGGTGTTTAACCATTTATCAGAAAGTAGGACTTCCTCGTGTAATGGTTTCTTGGGAAGACAAATGCCATAACCTGTATGCCTCCTCTTTCTTTCTCCCATCTTAATTGCGGAGTGTGATGTCATATGGCATGAAATAGCCTTTTGGGCAGTTTGGGTCAACTGTCCCAGCTGTGTGCTCTCTAAGTTTCTTGCCCACTCCCACCCACTCACTGGCAGGGCAGTGTGAGAAATAGAGATGGTCTTGATGATGTGTAAGCACTGCTCAGCAATAGCTAAAACAGTGTTATCAACACTGGTTTGGCCACAAATCCAAAACACAGCATCACATGAGATGCTATAAAGAAAATCACCTCTTTCCCAGAAAACCAGTACAATCTCCACTCCTTATTCCAAGCCATTGGACAATGTGGGACTTGAGCATGACATTTAGTGATCAAGAAGGTACAATTATGACAACAGGGAGTTCAGAAAGATCACTGGCTCTTCTGATGATACTACTGTGCTCTGACTCTTTCTACAATATCTGACAAATCCATTTTCAAATAATAACTCTCACATTTAAAGAAACATCTGAAAAAGTTTTGAAAACTGAGCTGCAGGTGACCTGCTAACAGATTCACATCCTTTGAAGGACACCTGTTGGAATCAGGTTCCCCTCTGGTGCATTTTCACTTTGCGGTCAAAGAAGCTCCCTCCTATAGTTATCCCTGTATGGGATGCAGTACAATTGTTTTCCTTTTCTATACAGGTCAAATAATTTCATTTTAGCAAGGTGACTGTACTCAGCAGTATCTTACCCGATGAAGCTGCAAGGTCTTCTTATTTCACCTCTTTTCTATGTTTAATTATTTTGACTAATATTGGATCTTTTACTAATGTATTCATATATACTTATTTCTTGAATGTTCATCCAAACTCACAATTGTTGACTGCCTTAAATCCAAACCAAACGGTGAGGTTCTGAAGATTTAAAACTGCAACTTTGATACTGGCAGTAAAATGATTTCATGTATAGATTATTGACTGTTGACTCTGAAAGAGGAAAAAAAGAAAAAAAAACCAAAACAATTTTCATAAAGATGAATTCATTTCATAAAGATGAATCTTTATAACCTATAAAGGTGATCCATATGATACAGAGACTGTAGAATTCTTAAGGAAATGCAAGAGAAATTAAATTTGCATCTTTCTGGGGAGAACAGAGGGGAATAAACACAAGTGATGCTACAAGACTAGGTGACTGTTAAATACCATAGGAACATAAATTATTGTTCTAATAAAACAGAATCAAACATACATTGAAATATTTATTTTGCAGAACATAAACTTTAGCATAAAATACTGACAATGGCATTCCAAGAAAAAAAAAATATGTACACGTAAGGAAAGGGGAAAAGAGGCTTACAGGAATACAAAGGAAGCCTAAGACATGCAGTAACAGGGACTGGCTTATTGGTTTCCTTCATCTTCCAGTATTTTGGAGCATTACACAAGAGCTAATGTATGAGTGATTTCCTTTAAAAAGTTAAGACTTTTTTTTTTTTTCTTTATAGGTTTCCAGTGTATAATTGTTTTTCCTTACTGGAGACCTGTACAAATCCTCTGCCCTTAGCCCGCTTAGTGAGAGCTGTAAAAGGAAATCACAAGCCTCAATGAGGATTCGAATGTCATGCTTGCTCCATGTACTAATTTCATTTGAAAATCAGTCTTTTAAAAGAGGGTCTGAATTTTACAGACAATCTGGATTTCAAGTGCATACAAATTTTGTACTTTTGAAAAGCAAATATTTTTATGGCAATCCTGCATTTTTCTTCAGAGTGCTCTGAATATGTTCAAACATGCTTCGTTTTATCTAGACCATTTAATTCATCACTAAGTCCCTAAACTGAAAAAAAAAAATAAATAAAAAATGTTCAGCTTCAATATTACTTATGTAAACATTAACACAATCTATATTAAATGAAAAGTTTTCAAAATAAATCTTCCCAGGAAGGATAAGAAACTCTTGCATGAAGATACAGCTACAGAGCCTTAAAACTTTGAGATGCAAGTATGGACAGAAGAAACTGGTTAAAATGGAGTTTATTACTTGCCTCCTATAACATGACTTAAATCACATTTTCCAGAAAGCAAGCAGGAAAAAAATGTCTTTATTTAGAAAGAAAACTTTGGTGTTGAAAAATTAAATATGAGCTCTTGGCTTTTTCTCAAAGTGCTGATAAACACTTACTGTTCTCATTTTTGCCACGCACAAACATTCACACAACCGTCCATAAACTTGTTTGTACCCCACTGTCGGTCCTGGCAGACAGGCCCCCAAGAACTAACTTTTGTATGTTGTTCACCTTCTTCTCAGCCTTATGCTTCCCAGCACTTCTGGCAGTGGCCAGCACCACACCAGCTGAACTACCAAATGCAAATTTACACAGGATTGGATGACTCTGGGCTCTCCAGACCCACTAGTGAAAACTGCTCTGGCATGTGCTCTTTTGAGTCGTATGGTGGAACTGCTCAGCACTTCCCATTACAGTGAGGCTGCATCTATCCCTGGCTACTCAAATGTTTAATTGCTCCTTCAATTTAACCAAAAAAAAGAGACTATTTAGTTTATCCATTGGCTTTACTTAGGTCAGTAATTAGCAGCAATGATGAATATATTCCAGTATAATACAATTTCAGTTACATGTAATAGAAAACTTACAAAATATCACTTTTTCTTTCACAGCAAGTTAATCCAGATACAGTATAAAAATGCATGCTTTACATCAAAGATTCCTGATGTCAACATTCTGGAATAAAATAAGGAATAGCTTAGCAATACAGACAAAAGAAAAATCAGATTCATCACTTCTAATTTAGATGATATGGCAGTTAGTTACTGCTCACTACATAGCTTGAAGAACCAAACAAGGGCGTGTAGCAAGTTTTCTCGTTCTCTTTTTTTTCCCCCCTCTTTTTTCTCATTTTCTTTCTTTCTTTCTCTTTCTCTTTCTCTTTCTCTCTTTCTCTTTCTTTCTCTTTCTCTTTCTCTTTTTCTTTCTCTCTTTCTCTTTCTTTCTCTTTCTCTTTCTCTTTCTCTTTCTCTTTCTCTTTCTCTTTCTCTTTCTCTTTCTCTTTCTCTTTCTCTTTCTCTTTCTCTTTCTCTTTCTCTTTCTCTTTCTCTTTCTCTCTCTCTTTCTCTTCTATCTTTATCATCTTTATATCTATATCTTCTATGATTCTATGATTTTTATCCTTATCTTCATCTCTTTATATCTTTATCTTTCTGTGTATTTTATGTGCTACCATAGGCCGGAACAGCTCTATCTGTTTGATAGACTGAAATTTGGGAATTTAGGCACTTTGAAATAGCCTACAGAGTTATTGCTTAAGTATCACCTAAGCACGAAACTCTCTAGTGCTCCTAGGATACTAATTATACTTTGAAATCCCTCTAGTGATTGGTCCTGTCCTGTTATCTTATAAACAGCAAAGCTGAAAAATCCCTTGTGAGGTAGATTTCACTACGTTTTTAAATAGTTACGTAAACTGGACTGCGAAGAGATCAAGTTCCTTGCTCAGTGCTGTGCTGTGAATGAATGATAGACTCAGCAATATACCCAAAATGACCTACTGCAGTTTCCTTTCCTTTAACTGACAGGCTGTATTTTCTCAGATAACAAATTATGAGATGTGCAGGTCTTGTCTTTTCCCCTATAGAATGCAAATTATCAGTGTTTGGAGCTAGGCAGACATTCTTTTTCTTTTTTTTTTTTTTTATGAAGCTGCATAATGCTTCACAATTAGGCTATTTTCTGATAGGAAACTTCTAGTTCTTTTTGCGAAGTTTTAGACTGTTATGGAGAATTGACCTATTCTGTTATTTTAGCTCTTATTTTTGTTAAAATATAGGAGAACTTTTGAGCTTGTGTTCATTTGTTTTGCCTCCCTACTTTAAATATCTGGCCTGGAAGTTGAAAATTGAAAATTTCAAACATATTCTTTTTCAAAGGTAGCGATTATGAACAAATTGTTTTGGGAGAGGAAGAGAGAATGACAATTCATTATAGAGACTTCAGAAGGAGAAAATACTGCCTCAGAAAAGAACATAGGTAGTAGTTTCTTTCTCTCATAGAAGTACTGCAGGAGAAGTACTGTCAGAAATCTCTTTAGTTGAGATATCCATATAATGTATTAAAACAAATTCCTCATTCAGATCCCATTCTTTTCCTCCATCAAGATAGCGCTATTTTCAGTTCAAGACTGCCTCAGTAAGTACTTCTTGTGGGAAATAGCTGCTAAAAAAATGAGACGTAAAGTCTAAAGTGGTCTCAGGAAAGTATCGCACAGTCTAGTGCTATAGTGGTGAAGAATCCCTTTCACCTCCTATTGAACAAGTGAAATTGTGGAAAACAAACTTAGCACTGAAGTTACCCAGCTTCTTAAGCACGAAGCGTTTGTTTCATATCCTTTGAAGATATTTGCCAACCAGCTTCTGTTATGCAATGTAACAAATCGCAGGAGTCTGGTTTTGCACAGCAGACTCAAGCCATCTTGCAGGTCCATTGAGTGTGAGCTATAGACTCAATAGCTCTTTTTATTTGCCTGCCATCTGGTATCTCCTGCATGTTTCCTAGCTGTCTGCTAGCTTTATTAGACCACCAACACACTGGTGGCTTCCAGTCATTATGAGGAGCATGTTCAACACATCTGGAAACAGGATGATTCTCAGCTACATTGTCACTGTGTGATGCCCTTCTTAGACTGCAAGTGCTGCCCATCAGTGCTTGCCAGCCCTCCACTGGGCAAGAGGTATGTTGGATCAATTAATGCATGGTCAGCAGCCTCTCTTAGTATCTTGTTACTCCATCATTCACAGATAAATAGCAAACTTCAGTAAGCAAGTTCAGTTTTTCCCATGTTCTGCATGATGACCCTGTGTAGCAACCAGATCAGCATGATGTCACAGATGTGATAAAACTGTTTTCTAAGGTAAGAAAATATTATGCTATGAAAAAGCAAGCCTTAACCTTCAGAGTACTGCTTGGTCTTGGCCTATAGCACATGCTTTAATATACTCCAGTGGTCAGACAGGATGCTGGCAACACAAACATCTACATACTTGCAATGATGGCTGTTTCCTAAGGACAGTGAATAAGGTCAATTCACAGAATTCTCACAATTGTAAAAGACCTCTAAGATCACTGTGTCCTATCATCAACCCCAAAAAAATAAAAACCAACAAAATCCCCCCAAAAAACAAAAAACACCTCATCATCCAACTAGAGTATGTCCTGAAGTGCCTCATCTACACATTTTTTTAATATCTCCAGGGATGGTGACTGAACTTCCTCCCTCAGCATCCTGTTTCAGTGCCTGACTACTCTTTCAGTAAAGAAATTCTTCCTAATATCCAATCTAAACCTTCTCTGGTGCAACTTCAGGCAATTTCCTCTACTCCTGTTTTTAATCCAGAGAAGAGGCTGACACCCTCCTCACTACAACCTCTTTTCAAGTAGTTGTTGAGAGCAATAAGGTCTGCCCTCAGCTTCCTCTTCTCCAAACTGAACAATCACAATTCCCTTAACCACTCCTCATAGGACTTGTTCTCCAGACCCTTCGCCATCTTGGTTGCCCTTCTCTGAATTCCAGCAATTACCACAGCTATTGCTTAAATTGTGCTTGAAAATTAGAGATTCTTTAAAGACATCTTACTGAACTACAAAACAGTTTTGTCTGGAAATGCATCATCTTCTTATGAAGCATTAGTTTAGTGTTTGAAAAGATTATTGATTCTTTAGTCAGGTTTCCTGCCTTCGTTACCCAACTTTTCATTGCATTTCGCTCCTGAAATGAGACTAGGTGGAGGAAGGAGACGGGATTAACTCCCTGCCTTGCTCTCCTGGGCTATTTTGAATCATTTATGTGAATTCTTAGTGGTGCTGGAAAACCTATAGAATAACTCTGCGTTGTACAAATATTTGACTAACTCCTCTCTGATTCCTGTAAAATTTAGCTGCACAACATTTCAGCATGGCACACAATGCACAAGCTGCTTACATGTATTAGCTCATTTGAAGATAGACACAGTGTTGTGCAGTAGTAGACATATGCACAGATATTAGTTTTGCTGCATGTGACAGACCTTTTTTTAACAACAAATAACAATTCCATTGTCTTGATCTTAAAGGTAATCAAAGCTCCAATAAATTCAAAGTATTTTGGTGTAACATAGAATCCTACATATTTCCCATATATATCCACTCAATAGTTTGAAAGACTGATTGAGGGAAACTTGCATTGGTATCAAGGCAGTTTAATACATTAAAAAAAAACCCTGAATTTCAACTGAGAGATTTAGAGGAAAAAACAGACTCCTGAGAATATAATAACTGTTTTTCAAAAGCCCTTAATGTCTTAAGAGTCCAAGTCTCACTGACTTGCAATGAAAATTATACTCTCACAGGTCTTGGAGTTTTTTAAAAATTAAGACAAATGCTCCTAAATTGCTGTGGCACTTTTGCAAAGTTTCCCCTAGATCACTGTTGTGGCATACTGAAAACAAATCAGATCAGGATTATGTTTTACATGCTTACTTCTCCTTGATAAAAAAGATTTTACCTTTCTCTTTTCACTGCTATAAACACAATGTGTCAGTATAACTTAAAGGCTACAGGTTTTTATTCTCACAATCAGCCTGTGATTTAAAAGAATTATAAAGGAGAAAAATGTTGTAAACAATTCAGTTGACAGAACCCCTAGAGTTACCCTATATGGCATTTTAAACATAGTTTTAAAGCAGATAGTCTAGCTTTAATAAAAGAAAGATTACGGATGTTGTAGTACATGAGTTACTGAGGAAAAATATTGCAGCCAAAATAAATCAGAGCCTACTGAAAATCATCCTCTTACTCTATCTACTTCTATCTATTAAATCAGCTTAGATCAAACATGGTAATTTTAGGCTTTGATCAAAGATTTGCCTCTTTTAAGATACAATTTTTGGTGAAATATTAACAAAAATCTACACTTTCAAGCTGGGTAACACAGAGAGCATTGTTTCCCACAGTATTCTGCTGGAGAAGCTGGTGGCTCACGGCTTAGACAGGTGGACTCTTCACTGGGTTAGAAACTGGCTGGCTGGCCAAGCCCAGAGAGTTGTGGTGAATGGGGTTAAATCCAGATGGCGGCCAGTCACAAGCGGTGTCCCTCAGGGCTCAGTTTTGGGACCAGTCTTGTTTAATATCTTTATCAATGACCTGGATGAGGGGATCGAATGCACCCTGAGTAAATTTGCAGATAACACAAAACTCAGCGGGAGTGTCAATCTGCTTGAGGGTAGGGAGGCTCTGCAGAAGGATTTGGACAGGCTGGAGCGATGGGCTGAGGTCAATTGTATGAGGTTTAACAAGGCCAAGTGCCGAGTCACGCACTGTGGTCACAACAACCCCCGGCAGCTCTACAGGCTTGGGGAAGAGTGGCTGGAGAGCTGCCTGGCGGAGAGGGACCTCGGGGTGTTGGTTGACAGCCGGCTGAACATGAGCCAGCAGTGTGCTCAGGTGGCCAAGAAGGCCAATGGCATCCTGGCCTGTCTCAGAAACGGTGTGACCAGCAGGAGTAGGGAGGTGATTGTGCCCCTGTACTCGGCCCTTGTGAGACCGCACCTTGAGTACTGTGTCCAGTTTTGGTCACCACCATATAGGAAGGACATGGAGGTGCTGGAGCAGGTACAGAGAAGTGCAACGAGGCTGGTGAGAGGTCTAGAAAACATGCCTTATGAAGAGAGGCTGAGGGAACTGGGGTTGTTTAGTCTAGAGAAGAGGAGGCTGAGAGGAGACCGTATTGCTCTCTACAACGACCTAAAAGGAGGTTGTAGCGAGGCTGGTGCTGGTTTCTTTTCCCAAATTACTAATGATAGGACGAGAGGAAATGGCCTCAAGCTGTGCCAGGGGAGGTTTAGATTGGATATTAGGAAGAAGTTCTTCCCTGAGAGAGTGGTTAGGCACTGGAGCAGGCTGCCCAGGGAGGTGGTGGAGTCCCCATCCCTGGAGGTGTTTAAGAGACGAGTAGATGTGGCACTTGAGGTCTAGTGGTTAGGGATGCTAGGATGAAGGCTGGACTAGATGATCCTGGAGGTCCTTTCCAACCATAGTGATTCTATGATTCTATTGCAAATGATGATTTCACACATTAATCCTGTGCAACTACTTCTAGGGTAAACATGGCAGCTCTTCTGCTGATCAGCACCTAACACAGGAAAGCCAGACTTCTCAGTCATGCTGAGACTAAAAATCTTAATTGACCAAAATCTCAACAGACTATTAACAGGAAACATCAGTCTTGTCAGCAGTGTTAAAGTGGGAAAATAAAACCCAACAAAAGCAGACCTTTTTAATCTATAAATTCACTCATGTGAAGCTAAATCCTATCAGTTCTGCGCACATGGAATGGTTTCTTGTCCGTGTAATGCATAAATTCTATGGACTTCCTGGGACACGCACTGGTACCCAGTATAGGTGGGAATGCCAGTACATGGCCAGAAACTGATTGTACCTCAGTTTACTCATCTGGAAAATTAATATTAGTAACAACTACTAAACTGATTTTATTGAAGTTTTGGTAATACTTAGAGATCTTGAGATATGAAAATTCAAATAAACCATAGCTATTATTACACTTCCCTGTTTCTGATTGCTGGTTCCCACTGAGGACAAGTAGACAGAGCAAAACAGAATGAAAAAGATTAGCCACACACAGAAGACAGGCCTGAAATCATGAATCTCTAATATACTTAAGAAAAAGAGTTAGGTGTGGAGATACTTCCTTTAAACTAGAATTTCTCAAGCTTTTTCACTGCACTGCAATCTCAAATGTACACTCCTGCCTGTGCCTCCTGCCTCATTAGCCTGGTCACAGCCCTGTGTCCCTGTAGCTGCACCACTCTATGGCTTTCAGCATCAGCAACTCCCCTAAAGCCTCATGGCTCACGCAATGCAAGCTTCTGCCTGAGTGGGTACCTCAGATCTGCTACCAAGGTGAGCTCAGGTGAGCTCTGGATTTTTCTCCTCTCCAATAATCCCTTGCTGGAAGCTGCATAACAAGGAAATGTTTTTGCCAGACCACAGAGGGTGGCTTGGTTCTTGTATGCAGTTTTCCATTTGTATTTATATATTTTTGCCTTTCATCTGAATGCCATGCTTTGACATCTGGATAAACATAGATAGAGTGTGCTCTGCCAGGTCCACATACCCAGCAAGGCAATCTTCTTGAGTGCAAGGCATAAAGTTCCTGCCAGCTTAAGGACGCATCTCTCTGTCTGACTAAAAAGTCAGATACTATATTAGAAAGGTACCAGATTGTGATGATAATGAAGTGCTGCAGCCTGTCGCTATGTTACCAATTGCTCTGAACTGACATGTCAGAAGGAACAGCAAGGAAAATGCCCAGAATCCCTGTTTGGATCCCCTTCCCACGCCTACCACCAACTGAAGCATTTAAAATATTTACAGCTATAGCCAGCATGTTTCTTTATAAACAAAGCCTAAAAGGATAAATAGATAAACATATTACCCCAGCGAGCTTGCTGTCTAAAATCATCCTCCTGCTTCTCCAGTTTGCCTCAGATTCCATCCTGCACCCTCTTACAGAGAAAGACTGATTCAGGAATGGGCACTTTTATACACATTCTCTGTCCCTTAAAGAGGCCAAACTCCCCCTGACTGATGCAGTGCGTTTAGAAGTAGATTGAAACAGGATGGGAGATGTTTTACTGCTGACTGAAGATAAAGTGAGAGCCATAGATGCTCTTTAAACAGAGGGGGGACATTCTCCATCCCTTGGCCTCCTGATTCTACCAATTATTCCCTTACTTACATGGTGTTAGCGTCACCATCCCGGGCAATGAGCCTCATTGGATAATAAAACTGGCTGCAGCTGATCTATAAGGAGTGGAGACAGAAGTGAGGAGGGTGGTGTAGAAGGGCATAGCCAAAATCATTGCTTTTACGCGGTACAGAGCAGCACCCACAGCAAACTTAAACCCTCCCCCTCCCTCAGCAAACCTACCTGCTGTGCAAAGCGGAAAGCACTCACAACCAAACCATTTCTGCTCTCCTGCAAATTTTCTGTAAACAAAGAGAACAAAACAGAGTCCTTATCACCATGCTAGGGATGTACTGTGACTTGCCTGGCAATTTTGATATGAGATGGGTCTTCATCACGGGGCATGTTTGCTAAGAAGAGATTGTGTTTGGAAGTGAACTGGATCTGAATGTGATTGGCTTATAGATGCCAATGTCATTTTTAAAACTGTCTACTCAGTCAAGAAAACCAGCTGGTTGCAGTTGCTTATTTCCTGTTTCACAGTATGCAGAAATGCAATTCTTAATTATTTTGCCAGTTGTAGATGAATTTTCTTTACATAAAATGGTATGTTTTCCCAATGTTATGAAAAAAAAAAAAATCAGTTATTTGAAAAGCCTACAGTATTTAAATTAGAATTAGGTTCATTTTTTTTTGCTAAAAATCTACTGCATCATTACCCTAATTAAGCCGTAGAATATTTTAAAATGTTTTCAGGTGAAAGTAAATTTCTCCTAATAATACACAGCAGATAAATTTTCAAGAGCCAATAACATGATTACAGAAGTAATTCCATTGTGTCTGAAAATCACACTCGAATAGCAGAGGCTGCTAAACATTCAATTTGAATAAAGATTTTTTTCAAGGCAATGTGAAGCTAAGCATCGAAAGGTGAGTGTCTGGATTTGTGTAGTGTAAAGCTATAAGGCTCTAGGTACCAGATGAAATGGAGGAAACAATATGGTATGAAGTACGTGCTGCTACTCGACAGGGTACTTCATAGGTAATTGAAAATAGAAACTTTTTTAGAAAAAAAAAAAGACAAAACAAAAACAACTCAAACCCCAGAATTCCAGGTATTTATGATTTAGCTTGAACACAAATTGCTTACAGCACAACTGAAGCTGTGTACACCTAGAAGAGTCCTACTCCTGTCCCTGTCCTCCTGGTGGTAAGGGCACATAGTGGCAGGTGCTATACTGAGAAGGAGAAGAAAACAGGCCTTTAACCAAATTTCCTATTAACTATGCATGAAAGCTTCATGGTCTATCACACTTGATCAACTATATTTACCTTCATGCCACTTGCCATCACTTCTTATTAGCCCTGCCATGCAACTCAGAGGAAAATTCGCAGAACTCATGCAACGAATACAAGGCCACACTAATGGTGTTGTATTTGCTCCTCTCTCATCTTCATCTTCTACTCCTTCTTTTTGCACCCACACTTGTGAATGAACATAATCTAGACCTATCTGAGACAGATATCTGAGAAAACGTCTTATTCTTTAGACTCTGCTTAGCAACAGCTTTAGTAGCATATATGACTAGGCCAATATTACATATAAAGATAAGAGAGATACTGGCAGGACTAACTCCAGTGGTCTACAGTAGCTTCCAACTGCACTGTAAAAGGCTGTTTTTTGGTAGATCAGGGCAGTGCTTCAGGTAAAAGTGTATGCTTTCTCACAAGGGACTAATACTAAGGACAGCAAATAGATAGTCCAAAGAAGCTGTGGGATGTCTACTGCTTAAGGTTTTCCAGATGTCTGTCAGGTATATTTTGGGCATGAGGTGCCATCATGATCCTGATGATTAACCGAGGTCTCTTCCAGCCCTATTATCTATGACTATAATTCTGATGTGTATTTTAATATCTTTTCTGCCTCCTAAGAAAGAGGAAACGCTGCTGTACAGCTTCTTCAATAGTATTTGGTGGTAAAGTTTTATATACAAGAAGGATCCTGGAGTGCAAGATGTCAGATGCATTGGCTCAAATATAAATACTTAAATTTTTTCTCCTCCATTAATTCTACTCAGTCCTTTACTCCCATCCTCCACACAGATCCCTGATTATCGTAATTGGAGCAGAGAGTTCTGTTTTTCACTTCTGATTTCTCACTAGAAAGTTTTGTTGTTTTCCTCCTCCCTGCCCGCCATGGGAATTCAGTGAGTGAGCTTGACAACATCAGCTCAGTTGATTGAAATGTGCCTTTAACTTTGTCTTAATAAAAAACCCAGAGGAAAAACATGAAAGAAAAACAACTCTAAATGAAAAGTGCAAGATATCTACTACTCTACAGCTCCTTTTCTGAGTGGATCAACAGAATAAAGTTAAGGTCTGCCTGTATTGGTGAGAATTGTAATGAATGAAATTGTTAAGGGCTCCATCCAGTTTGTTGTGATGAGAAGTCTGTGGTCAAGGCTCTTGGCTCTAGTTGTTTCTATCAATTTACTGACAGTGCGTATTTTATAGATGAACCATTATTGGCAAGAGGTAAGCAAGCATGCGCACACTCAGTTGGATACTGGGAAGCCTCAGTAAATATTGAGATTATCCATAAGAACAAATGAAGTATTGACTAAATAAATGTTTACCAGAGAAAAATCTGGTAAAACATCAATCTATCATATTCAAAGATTTGATAAACATATATTACTGTGTACATAGGAGATGATACCTTTATGTTCTGTTTTTCTGAGCCTGAGATGTCTTTTACATCATTAAAATTCCTAGAGGCATTCTAAGTTACCAGCAAATGAGAAGAAGCTTCACGAACATATCCCCATTTCCATATTTCTCTTCATCCTGAAAGAGATGCAGAATTAATTTTCTAGTTTATAATCAGAAATGTAGTACTACAGTAAGTATTTAAACCATTTTAGAACATAATTTCATAAATACCATAAATAACTCTTAGATATCAACCTATATTGTGTGATTTAATTTCACAAAACCAGTGCTGTAGGATATTAGGCACCCGTGAACCTGTCCTACTCTGCCCACGTTCTGTACAGAAACATTGTTCTTCTACAGTTCTCAGAAGTCTAGCTATTTCTCTATGCATGAGAGGAGAACATTTCTGTTCCTTGATTTAGCTGCCCAAGTACTTTTTTTGACTAGCTTGTAGCTCTCCTACTAAGAGAAGGATTTCACTTATATGGATAACAAGTTTTTAATCTCTCCCCTCTGCTTTTGAAGCATCCAAAACATATGCCAGGGAGTAACACTACAGGGTCTTACAAAGAGAAAAATGGAGGGGTGATCGATCAAACCAAAGATGGTGTAGATGAGAAAGGAAATTCTGGTGCATTTAAGTTGCTGGTAATACACTCATCTCTCTCTCTCTGGAGTTGGATCTTTTCTCCTGGGTTTTCAGAGTTAAAAAGATGACAGTTAGGTGCAAACTCTTTTGTGTTGCCCACTAGATGGTAATAAGGCCATTGAAATGGATTGCAGCCAGACAGACAGTGAGTGTGCAAAAGTTACTGCTTCAGAATGGAAATGAAGAGGTTGTTTTTGTCTCAAGAGTATAGACAGGCAGACTTCAATGAACTGAGGTGGGATGCAGCAAACCCCTAAGAACAGGCTGCCAAGGAGGGCAAATTGAGTGGCTTCAAGTGGGCTCAGCCTCTTACTGCTGGGCCTGCATCCATATCCTACCCCACACTCAGTCATCTGCTGCAAAAGGAAGGATATAATCTCCAATACCTCCGCTGCCAGGAGGAAAAAGACACTACTTGGCTGAAAGTCATTGATCTGCCTCTAATCGCCCAATGGTGGCTTTACAAATGAGAATTTCTGATTATCTGGCTTTACAATATCCCCAGTAGATGTTAGGATCAAATCTATCCTCTGAGAATTTTATTTCAGTGAGCAACCTGGTCTAGTGGGAGGTGTCCCTGCCCACAGCAAGGAGGTTGGAAGTAGATGATCTTTAAGGTCCCTACCAATTCAAGCCATTCTATGATTCTATGATCTTTTTATAACATATCTTCTAAAAGAGTCCCTTGAAAAACAGTGAATCCTCAGGAAGAGAGAAGTTCCTGAGAAGTGACGCTGCAACTGACTCCCATGGTAGTACTGAACTATTAGACTGCCATTTCTAATGAAATCAGAAACAACTATTCAAAGAAAGTGTATTAAAAAGTGGTTTCAAGTGGAAGTATTGATAGCAAATTTCTAACCAGTTCTGTCTCTTAAGAGAGGATTGGAACAGCATCTCAACTAATTAAGTACCTGACAAGCATAACAGGAAAAATAAAACATACCTGATTCGTTACTCTCCAAATTAATAAGCAAGTTTACAGTACTGGCACAAAACATCTGGTCCCATTGTATTGTTCTTGCTACCTTCCCACCCACCATTTCATACTTGAATATATTTCTGTATGACTGGAACAGATGTGATCATCTTGAAGGAAAAAGTAACTAGGTGGCTTGCATTCAATACTTAATAAGTTATTATTTCTTTATAATAGCCAATATTACTTTAATTTTCAGGGTCGGTGATAATGGAAGAGAAAACTTGATCACATTCTTCCCTTGGGACAATTTTAGGAAGTCTAAATTCAGCTTACTTAAATGGGTTTAATGAAAGGATAAGTTACAGCATTTACAAAAGTAGCCATTGTACACACAGACTGGTGCGGTCATTTACTGTATTAAAGCATTTTGTAAAAACATGATGAGCAGTAATCAAATATTATTATAAAAATTATATAAGTTGCATGTTTGTTTATCGAAAAATATTTAGATTCTACCAGAATTCTGGCAGAAACATGGTTAGAGACATTTAGGAGCATAAAAACAAATTAGCAATTTGGAAGACAGGCTCCGATCGATAAATGTCAGATCATTAGGGTCTCTTGAAAAAAAAAAATTAGATGGAAGGCACAACAGAGATATGTCGTTTAATGGATTACAAAGGTGAAAAATTAATAGAAATAAGAGTATTCTGAACCCTTTTTCTGCTCAATGCCTTCCTGACAAGGTTATTACTAGTATGGAATAGTAAGGAATTGTGCTTCCAAGTATATTCTAGAATATCTGCTAGTATATATGTTTGCATATACATGTGTGTGCATCTCTATGTACAAATACATACACACTTTAAATAAGATAATGTTGCAGAAAATGTTGGATTCACTGTCCAGATTCATGGATTGTATTCACTGTGGTATTGTCAGAGAGATGAGTGACCTTGAATCAAACTCTGTTACCTCTCTATGCCTCAGTTTCCCCACTTGCAAAGTGATGCCAATCATGTTGACTTTGTCACAAAGTGTATTGACATCTGCTAATGAAAAATAGTTCATGTTAATGGACTGAAAATTGCTTACAGCTATTTCTCACTAGTATGAGTTAGTTAAAATAATAGCCATGAGCTTGATTTCAAAAGAAAAGCTTGTGTCAGTGACAGTGTTTTCACCTCCTAGTCAGAACACTGCTTTTCACTACACTTATCTTTTCCTTCCATTGGCATTGTGTTACAATTTAGAAGTCTTATCAGGTCACAGCACTCACACAGAGAGCACAGAAAGGTTTCATTACCCCAAAGAACTCAGAGATCTATAACGGGAGTTTTCAATGCATTTGTGTCAGCTGCATTTGTACCCTTCAGCATTGCTTTCTCCACAACACTTCCAATATTGCTGGCTTTCATACCGTTACTGTTTTTTTTTTTCCTCTGAGGCTCAGAAACACAAGGAGAAAGAAGAAGAGAGAAGAGAAACTCTCCCTCTGGATCTAAGAGCTTATTCACCGATTCCTTTTCACACTCCCACTCTAGCAGGCCCTGAACAGCTACTGGCCTGTCTGGCCTAATGATTTTCATACTCATCAAAAGCTTTATTCCAGGACAGTTATTTAGTGTCTTTTTAAATGCTGCCATAGATCTCTCTCAAAGCAAAAAGGACATTGAATAATATCAGACAGCCAACAGATGTGCAACCTGCAAACACAAAACCATTCTGAAATTCTGCTACCAACAAGCTACCAACAGCATTACTTATCTTTATTGCAAGATACGAAAAGCCAAGAGTAAGATGAGAACACATGCATAAAATGGATCTTCTTTTCAATATTCAAATTTTCCAATAAATGAAGGACTTTTACTTCCAGTCATCTGTTACACTTTGTAATTTTGGGAGTGAAGGGTGTAGGAACTCATCAGGCTTACTTTGTAGCTTTTGTACTCTGTCCACCCTATTATTTTACCAGAGATTCAAAGAAACAGGACATACATTGCTTTTCTGCTAAGGGCAAGATCAACACTACCTAACAGGGCAGTTTCACTCTACCTCTCTCTTCCTTCTAGCTATATGCTCCCACCTTTCTGATCCTACAGCCTGGTTCAGGGAATGAAAACAAATGGTTCAGGGAATTAAACCAAATGAAAGTCAATCCTGGAAGGAAAGCCTGATTTGGTTTTGCCTGGTTTAATTTTTGAATCAGGTCACTGCAGGACCAAATGGATGGTCACACTGCTACAAAGAAGCAGGTGCAAACACATAACCTTGATAAGTGTAATGCTTCTTCAGCACCCTTGCTTCCTAAGCCATTCCTGACTATACACCGAGGTGAATGTCCTTCAGCGCCCTTATTCACAACACTCCCATAGCTTGAGAGCTCTGCGTCTAAAGTCAAATATTCAAATCTTGCTGCACTTCTCTCTCTGTAAACTCACAGGCTACTGGGAAGTGGTCCCTGGCCACAAGCTCTTGAGTTCATGCCTTAGTCTTAAATGTGTGTGGAAGAGCTTTGCTAGGCTGCAGAGCTCATGACTTCAGCTACGCAGGTTCCTCTTTCTGTTGCCACTTTAGGTGCAATGTTACATGTATCTGCTTGAAGAAAGAAGTGAAGGACCACAAAAAGCACAAAGAGCATCATAGTCATTACTGTCATCTGTGCAATGGAAGCATTGCAATGGCACCTTGACTGTTGTGTCTAGTTTACTGTCTTCCTTTGAAGAAACAAATTTCAAATACTAAGGAAGAATGTGCTTATTTTTTTCAGCAAAGGCTCTTATCAGGGTTTCTTAGCTTTCAGCTTTAACCTGTGCCAAACAGTAAAGGAGGTGGAAACACGGAGATAGAAAGATTGTCTGAGATCAGGTAGAGGGAAAGGACATTATGATGGGAGAAAAATGCCTAATTGCAGTGAAAGGCAAATATAATTCATGAACAACAGCAACAAAATAGTCTCTCCAAATAAGATTTATTTGCATAAATAGCTGCTTTTTTTTTTCCTGCTACTTCTGTGGGCCTTTTTATTTGAGGTAGAATGGCACTTTGAAAATCATCTAGCTTGTCCTGAGGCATTCACATCATAAATAATATGTATGCAAAATAATTATGTATTGCACTGAAAAATTAGGGAGTACTAGGATTAAAGAGGCCTTTTCAACTGTTCTTCTTCCCTTTGTGCAATTCTGCTCCTGCACAGTCATGTAAGTTTTCATTTCACGCATACATACTGTTTTTCTGAGCAGCCACCCTTCCCCCTATAAAGAAGTCTGGAGGCTCTCTGGAGAGTGTGTTTAAGCATTGGTGCCTGGGGTCCAGGCCATCAACTCAACAGACCATTCAAAATGAACTTGGTTTATATGTTGCTGCACATCAACAGCTTTAACAGGGCCATGTGGCATGACACAGCTGTGGCCCTCTGAGTGTTTTAGACAGAAGGAAAGTGAAACTTTTGAAATAGTGAAACAAGATTCTGAAAGGAAAGAAACAGATCCGGAAAAAATAAGTAAGAGGACAGTGTCTACTGAGGCTTCACTGACTCTGGGATAGACTAATGCAAACTGCTCTGGTTGGTAATACAGCTCCAGCAGATGCACTTCATACAGTTCAACCTGCAACGCATTGAAGTGTGGCTTTTCTGTCTATGACTGCTTCTTTACTGTAGTTTCTCTGCTAGCATAGATCTGTCACTCTGGGATCACACCTCCTCATATCCCTGAGCAATGCCAGCACAGATTTGTAATGTGGATTTGACTTCTGTGTAGCTCATCTGATATCAGGTCTTTCAGGGTCTAGTTCAAAAAGACATGAAGGGAGAGCAGTTGAATTCCCTTTCTCCCTTTATATCTTTAAGATATGACTTGCAGTGTACTGTGAAAAATTCCCTAAGTACAGAAGCAGCTCCAACTATATCTTTCCACTTTGGTTCTTCCTTTGCTTCTTAGTATAAGCTTTGACTTAATTCTCTTCATGCTTCAGCTGATGTAAACCATAATAATTAGAGCTAGCTTTTGGAATGAGCTGCAAGGATAGTTGCCTGGGCACCCTGTGTATGGAGAGAGGACAGAGGGACCAGTAAATTACCTTATGCTGTGCCTGCACTGGGAGGCTGGTGTCCTCCACAGCTCCTCATCTCCCAGCCTCCCAGAGCTGGCCTCATCCCTTTTGGCCTGCATGTTGGAGTTTTCTTTCCCTGGAAATTCAGCTGAAAGAATAATGAGAAGAAGGGTTGTGGTGTAAACCAAAAATTTTTCCTAGTTCCACAGTTACCATATAGAAATGTCAGAAAAAAGAAGGAGATACATGAGTTACTTCCTCACTGTAACAGCAAGACTGGCTTTGCTTTTTGCCAGTAGTTACCGGCAGTTTTCTGTTCTTCTACAGATAGCTGGTGTTTGCTGAAGTTTACACTGAAGGAAAGTGGAACAGGCTTATATGTATCCACCCTTCTTCAAGATGATTAAGTGGATTATATGTGCAAGTAGCTATCTGGTGCAAATAAGGAACAGGAAGAAGAAAAGAATGTTACCTTTCTTTTATTTTTGCTAACCACTTTGCTAAACATGCATCAGTAACCTTAGGTATTTGTTTACCTGCAGGTTTCCACAGAAACTCATCCTCAGACATAAAGTGATTTTTAATGAGGCGTTTGAGCCTTATGTGCAGGCTTCTTCAACAAAAAGAAGGTAGGGAATGTGTCCTGTCTTTTGGGTATTTAACAGGTGAACAGTGAACTGAGCTGAAGATATGACATGATGTTACAAATTACCTACCATTTCTTCCAGTAATTTTATTCAGGCTCCAGGAAATATTTCCACTTACTATAATACGGAAGTAGCTGAAGAGTTGAGAGTCAAGTTTACATTGACAATTGGGTTAAGTTAAATCCTCAGTGGGGAATGAATCGTTACTAAGGCAACGGGAGCATGCTTTTGATACCTATTATTCAAGTCTATATCCTCATGCTCATTAACAATCACATTATTTATTAATATTCACTCTAAAATGGATGTTGCCAGAACCTCTTTTCTTTGACCTAAGTAGCAAGATGTGAATTAATGTGAAAAGAACTTGTGACTACTAGCAATATATTAAGACGCCTCTCAAGAAGCATAGATCTTTGTACCTGAAGAACAACTTTTGCTTCTGTAGAATATAACATCAAAAAAAAAGCATTTGTAAACAGAATTCTGAAGGGAGCTCGGCCTGGAAAACAGGAGGACCTGTCATGATCTCCTGAAACAAACAATACAAAATAAGCAAAAAGCCAGGCCAAAATACCCACTTAGATACTAAGCACTAATACGTAAGAACTGCCATGCAGGATCAGACTAAAAGTATCTATCTGACTGTATGTGTTAAGACCATAATCCATATAAAGAGTTTTAGGTGAAGATGGAGCATTTTTGTCTCCCTATTTTTTATCTCCTGTGATAAATAAGAATACTATGTTCAGAAAATATATGCTAATTTTGGCCTACGATAGTTTGCAGAGATCAGGAACTTCATGATGAGGACTTGCAAGAACTAGTACATATTGTAGATCATAATAACAATTCACAAAGCTCTTAAGACACTTTTTTGTAGCCTCCTACAAGAAAGCAGAATCAAATGCACACAGCAATTCATTCCTGAGCTTACTCATTCTTCTCGCATTCAGAAATCAAACATCAACAGCCACAGATGCTTCAATCTGAAACAAAACAAAACAAAAAGTATTTAAAATGCTTGCTTGGAAGTGAAAATTCTTCTCATTCGGAATCATCAGAGCACAGTATTTAATTTCATTTAGATTTTTACACCATGTTAAAATATGCATATTATATAAAGCTTACATGACACATACACAAACAAAATGTGTTATTTTAATAGAGTAGATATACAACAGTGTGACTAACAATGTCCATTCATGGGAAGCATAAGCTTGCCTTGCTGTTTCTTGAAATACTACCAGAGAGAAGTTAGGGTCAGCTGTATCATCTCAGATTGTTTCTTCAGTAACTTTTCAGTAGACAAGGCGTAACATTAGTCCCTTTGCAAATTTGGCCCTAAATGCCCAATACTTTTCATGATTTGGAACTAGGCCTCTAAGTCTGTCACATTTCCTCATCCACAGTCTTTACAACCTATATATCCACAATGCTCCCAAGCAGAGATATAACAGAGGTATATCTATCAATCCATCTTAAAAAAATATGCTATTAAAGTGAAAGATCTCATTCATCACATCTAAATGAGTCTATGAAGGTGGGAACACTCAGTTACTGAAACAGAACTAAATTGCCTGTTCTAAATGACATACTGCAGACAAGTATAGAGCACATTGTTGAACTTAACATTGATTAATCTGGAAAAAAAGGAATATTTTTACTTAAGCTAGAGTCCTATATCCTATAATATCCTTGACTTCAGCTGTCTGAAACAACAGTGATTTGTTTATTCCCTGTAACCACATTGGTCTAAACAGAAAAATCATTCAAGGGATTAAAAAAGTCATTGTAGGAAAAATTCTGTACATAGCACGAGTTAAAGACTTTTTGTTTCATTTTGTTAAATTCTTGTAAATTTTCCGTTCTGTAAGGGCAGTTATCACATAAGACATGGTACATATTGGACAACTATGGAAAAGAGGTCAAGATGTCCTCATAGGCAGGATGCTTTAGAAGATATCATGGGATAAAAATGATAAATATTAATCAAGCATTAAAACCTATGGGAAAAAAAGTATCCGAGTTTTTCTATAGTTAAAACCAGCACCTCAGAAAAGTATCTGAAGTCTTCTGGATTTTATTAGCAATTTGAACTCTAAATCCTCCTTGGGTTCCTTTAAAATTCTTAACCTGAACCCCAAAACCAGGAAAAGACTTGAGATGCTGTGGGGTTGTAACTCCCTGTTAGCAAGACTCTGAGGCTCCCAAGTACAACAGATAGGGGCAGGGCTGCCAAAAAGCATTCAAAAAAGTTATGATTCTCACGTTTAGTTGAGTGTGTTGTCTGTTCAGTGAGGGAAATTTGAAAAGTGCCAGAACAAAATTTCATTTGAACTCTGATTGCTTGCCAGTATGACAGTCATTAAAGAAAGACAGAAGTGATAACCAAACAACTGTAATCAAGCGCGGGATTTCTCCATTCTGTGTGATGTGTGCAAGTTTTTAATTTCCATTGAAGACTAAAAAGAAATATATACAGAGCTCAGCAGAAAGCATCACTGTTGATTTTCTTGCACCAGAGATGAGTTGAATATTTAGAGCCAAAATCCTGCAAAGGCATAACTTCTGTGACTCATTCCATGAAGTCACCTGAACTTCCAGCGCAAACCTGGAAGTCTTTCCAAGACAAGACTTTTCTATGAACTTTGAGAGCGCTTTTAAAATAGTTGTCTGTTTGTTTGTTTGTTTTTACATCCCTATTGTAAAGAAAACAGGTGGCAAAACATTCTGACCTTCCTGTCTACCATTGATCTCTACATTCATTCAGATTATTTTAATAAACTGAAGAAATGATGTCTAAGAAAACAATACCAGATGGTACAAGTTTTGTGTTGGAGTTTTTGTGTATGTGTGTGTTATTCGGTTGATTTTGTAGGTTTGGTCTTCTTTTTTTTTTCATAAAAAGCAGAAAAAAAAAACAACCTTAGGATAGAAAGAAGAGAGATAATTAAAATCTGAACAGATAATCTCATTCCTTTTGAAGAACTGCTTGGTAAAGTACAACACCATAATTAGATTATTCCACCAAGTTTGATGAATTGCGTAAGTTAAAATAGTGTTTCTCTGTCCATAATGATATACAGTGAAAATCTGGAGTAACTTCTGGAAGGAAAAAGAGTGTTTGAAACTTAATTTTTCATATATATTACTTAACTGTGGCATAAAAAGATTGAAAGAGGTTGATAATATTTTTCGTAATTTGAAAATATATCTGACTTGGGAAAAGAGCACCATCTACTAATTATCACTCCGAAATTCCAATATGGTATTTCATTTACATGGGTTTTATTTATATACAACATCACAACATTCAATCTGGAAGATGTGGATGACGCTTGAATACATATGAAAGAAGGCTTACTTATCTTCAGCTAGAAGCAAGTATCATTCTGATATGTTAATGCTATTTGTAGTCAGCAACACCTCAGCAGCAGAAAGCATACTCCAGAACTTCAGAAACTATGGTGATACCAATAAACCCCCATCATCACTAAAAGGATGGTGCATACTTTCCTTGTAGAGTTGTCTGCTACACATGTCTGCTTCTTGATGGCAGAAGCAACCTTTTAAGCATGTGAAGAGCTAATATAAGCAGGGGAAAGTCAGTCTGTCAAGTAGGATCTTCTTTTAAACTGCCCCATAGGGGAAAGGATAAGGACTGCCCTTTCCAGTCCCAGCACAGATTTATGCGAAATTACAGTATCATTTAATATTGACTTAAAAATACACAGCTTTTCTGCCCTAAAGTGAATAGCGAGCTCTTGAGTTCACTTCCATAGGTTTTTTTCAGCTTGCTTCTCTACCAGAGAACAATCTGTGACAAAGAACAGCACACCAAGGAGTATTCACTGGAGAAAGTAACACTCATCCAATACCATAAACACTCTCCCCACTCACACCCAGAAGATGTAGCTATACTTAACCTCAGGTCATTACTCAAGTGTTCCGCCAGAGAGATTCTAATTATATTCTTTTTATTCTATCAGATATGTCTTCTTTTTATAGCTGTTCTGAAGGCACTGACTTTTCTTTCACAAAGATTGCTTAGACAAGTTCTTTTCTTTATTTTCTTTATCTCAAGAATAAGCAATTGCACTTCAGCTGGCTAGAACAAAGCAGTGCCCCAGGACCAGCGGGGTGGGCTGCCCAAGAGATGTGGGGAGGACATTGGGTGCTAAGTGTGGTGGTCCAGCAGGCAATGGGGCAAAGGTCTCTCTGACCCTGCAACCAGGCTGTGACAGTGACCAGGGCAGCTGCAGCCTTACTTTGGACTAAACCAAGGACTGGTCCACCTGGGCAGCCTCAGACCTAAGGAATGGAGGCCCCCAGCTCTGTCTCACAACTCAGAGGTGGCAGTAAAAATGGTAGAACCTGCTGGTGCACTCAGGGTCCTAACAGCAGAAAGCAAATTTAGCTATAAATATTTTTTTTTTCTTTGCTCATTTTCCTGCACACCTTACAGGACTTGAATTCTTAAAAAGCTCTAGTGCTGTTCTGAAAAGTGATTTCAGACAATTGGTGTGCTGGTGATTGCTGTCACCCTATGAATGATGAGGCTATTTTCCCAGTGTCTTACATCTGATGTGACCGTGACAATTGTCTCTAAATCAGAATGTGAGGAGCTGAACCAGCAGCTTCCACAGCTCCATGCACAGCTCCAGCTTGAAAAAAGACAGCTAAATTTCCATGACTGGCACTCATGCCCTCTGCAGGTTTAGCACGGAGAGAAAATCATTACATGTCTATCATCTGCACATGCAACTATGTCTCTCTGTGAATCACAGCAGAATTAAGGTCCTTCTTGTACTACTGCCCTTGTCAGGCCATAGCCCAGCAGCTAGACCTGAAAGGCATTATTGCTCAATAATTTCTTGCTTTCTTCAGTCTTCAGTGTTCTGGAACTCTTTATCCCAGGGATATGTGATCATGGGAACATCTCATTTGGCTGGGAGTGGGGGGAGTTGTTTAGAGAATATTTTCTAGATCTTGTACCTTCGGGGTAAAAAGTTAAAACCATGACTCATTTGTATTCAAGATACTCTATTACCCTGCCTAAACACAAAATTATCAGTCTTTTAGGTTTGAGGTTTTTCTTTCTTTACACACTGGAACTTTTACTGGACAGGTTTCTATATTTCCAGGTAGGGTAGATGATTATTTAATGACTTTTCATTGCAAGACTGAAAACTCAGTTTCCTCCATTAAAAGGAAGAAGAAATGAACGACTGAATAAAAACAGAAAGCATAGTAAAATCATAGGTTACAGTAATTCAAGTGGGAAGTGACATCAGAAGGTCTCTAGTCAAACCTCCACTTCCAAGCAGCAGCTCTAAGGTTAGACCAGGTTGCACAGGGCTTTATGCAGTTGAGTCTTGAAAACATCTAAGGATGGAAATGGTATAGGCTCTCTGGCCAACCTGCTCCACTGTCTGATTGACCTCATGGTGAAACAGTTGAAAGCTAAGCAATTAAGGGACTAGAACATCTCTCCTATAAAGAGAGACCGAGTGAACTGGGGCTGTTTAGCCTTGAAAGGAGACAGCTGAGAGGGGATCTTATTAGTGTATATAAATATCTGAGGGGCAGGTGTCAAGAGGAAGGGGACAATCTCTTTTCAGTGGTGTCCAGCAATAGAACAAGAAATAACGGGTTTAAGTTAGAACATAGGAAGTTCCACCTCAACATGAGGAGAAACTTCTTTACTGTGAGGGTGACAGAGCACTGGAACAAGCTGCCCAGAGAGGTTGTGGAGTATCCTTCTCTGAAGACTTTCAAAACCCGCCTGGATACATTCCTGTGTGGCCTGCCCTAGGGGATCCTGCTCTGGCAGGGGGGTTGGACTAGATGATCTCTAGAGGTCCCTTCCAACCCCTAACATTCTATGATTCTATGATTCTACGAGTCCAAGTTAGAATATAAGTTGCCTCCACATATATATATATATATTGAAGGAATGGAGAGAAAAGGATAGAGACATTTACATGGGGGAAACCAGAGCCAGTGAAATGTGCAGTCAGATTCTAATCAGGTAAGTTAGAACCATCTGTAGACTGGTTATATCATTGGGTAATGTAACTCTGAGTTGTATGATAAATTCATAGACAGAATCTGCAGATGTCCTTTTGTGGAAATGCAGAATTAAGTTGCATTACTAGGGTGGAATGAATGGCTAGAAATGAACTGGTCAGGAAATTCATTTTCATGCATCTGCAAGAAAAGAAAAAAAGAAAAAAAAAAGTGGTTGAATTATCTTTCTTTTTTTGTTTTTTCATCGAAAGTATTTCTTTTAAATTCACATGGTTGGTTTGTTTTAGGAGCATCTCATTATTAGTACATTGCAGATAAAGAAAATTCAGCTGGTTATTTTGCGTTTTCTGGTTACTTCTCAGAACCTTTTGAGTCTCTCTTTTTGTGCTAAGCAACTTGTAGGGTTATTCTAAAGAGCAACAAATCTTAGATTTTTAGGTTCATAGATTGAATTAGGACATCCAATATCACAAGAATAAGGACAAATTTTTCATTCTATTGGAAAATGCAGAAACAATCTTCAAGAAAGTTAGGCCAGGCTCCTGCATTGTTGTGTCACTCCAGGATTGTGACAGATCACTCAACTCTGCATTGTTAGTGCTGCTGCCCTTCAGCCCTGCTGCTCAGAGACCTCCTGTAGGTTACCTCTTCTCTTTCGCCTGGCTCTCATGCTCCTCATGCTCTTAAGTTTCACTCTTTCTGGAAAAGAGAACTTTCAGGACAAGAGAGCGCTCTGGAGTTCACTCTGGAGAATCCTGGCCCAGCTGATGTCAGACAGTCTCCCTGTTCTAGCTGTGGCTCTGATGATGGCCCATTGCCACCAGGGCAGCACATGCAGGTTGTCTGAGGGCTGAACAGGAATTGCTAAGCTGCTTTCTCTGCCCCTGACAAATTGTTCACACAGAGCTGGGCAGACTCAGGTGTACACCTAACATAAGGAATATACTTTATGTTTTCACACATATTATGAGGAGAATGTAATTTCTTTTTTTTTAAAAAAAAAAAACAAACAACCTGCATTTTTATAAAGTAAATGCTTTGACACTTTCTTTTACTTCTTTTTCCCCCTGTGCTGAAACTAAGCCAACCATCTGTGTTTTGTGGTGTCTGTGGTGGGTCAGTGCTACGTCTTCTGTTTTTCTTTGAAAAATATACTAGCCTATTGATCTCAGAACTCCAGAGGATGTTTGGGAACCTGCATCTAAGAGGAGAGACAGAAGAGTGAAAGTCATTTTGAAAAAAAAAATGTTTTAAACAGGTTTAAATTAAAGATAAACTGCACCTTCACCAGAAAGGATCTGAGGATATGCAATTGAAAGGCTATTCAGATTTTTTCAGGTAGGCAATCATACTTGATATATATAAAGAGGGTAAGTTCTTGATAAATTGATCACCCTGCAATTCTGATTTCTTATTTCATGCCGTTCTATACATACAATATCTTAAACTCATTCTGTATCTATTAAAATAGTGCATGTCTCTATGGTAAGACAAAAAGGTCCTAGATAATTACAGATCCTCAGAAATTGTTCAACCACATCACAGATTATATAAAAGATAATTCACCAAGGCAAAGAAAAGCAAATGCATAGAACTGAAAACAAAATCCAAGAAGAAAACATCATAAAACATAACCAGAAACTTTAATATATGGTTTTCTGACTCCATCTGGTGTTTATTTTACAGAATTTCTAGCTGAAGGAAATAGAATTTCCACTCCCCTATACACGAGGAAATGAAAAGTGTTATTAAATGGACACTTAAAATTTATCCTGAAGACTTAAATTCAAAATTACGTATTAGCTAGTGTGAAGGTACAAGAAGAATTATTTTTTTTTAATCAGTGTTTATATCCTTAAATAATTTTCATATGTGAGAAAGTGTTTCTATGGTCAGCAACTTACAATTTTCTCTCATTATATCAGACTGATAAAATACTATTCTTCTCTACTAATCTTGCCTTGCTTACCTCCTCATCATGGTTAAATCATCGATACTCCTGCTTTATTCAAATTAACTCTTAAACACTTGCAACACAATTATCACAAGTATTCACACCAAATCTTTTATTGTTGCTGTTTTCAGATCAGACAACAACATATTTACTGACTGTACAGAAAAGGCAGGTTGGAAGGAAGAGTGAGAAGATCACCGCTTCACTGCTCACCAGGTCAAATGTTTGTGGATAAAGTACCTATATAGTCTGGGACATAAATCACTTCTAATATCATAGAATCTTAGAACAGTCCAGGTTGGAAGGGACCTCAAAAGATCATCTGGTTCAATGTTTTGTGGGAAAGGGAGGATAGATGAGATTATCTAGTATCCTGTCCAATTGCATCTTGAAAACCTCTGGTGATGGGGACCCTATCACATCCCTGGGAAAGTTTTTCTAATGATTGATTATCTCATTGTAAAAAAAAACCTTTCTTATATTGTGATAAAACCTCTCCTGGTGCAACTTGTACCCACTGTCCCTTGTCTTTTTCATGTGTCTCCATGTGAAAAGAGAACCTCCATCCTCTTTGTAGCTGCCTGCTAAGTGCTGGAATACTGTGATGAGGTACCCCTTGAGCTTTCTCTTCTACAGGGAGAGAAGGCCTGACTCTTTCAGTCTTTCCTGGAAAAAACATTGATCTCCACCCTCTGAGTGAGGCCTGTGAGCCAATTTCCCACTGTCCTGGGTTTAGCTAGGATGGGGTTAATTTCCACAAGAAGCTGGGAGGGGCTACATCCAGGATAGGCAAGGGAACCAGTCAATGGGATATTTGATACTATATGATATTATGTCCATTGTATAACGGGGGAGTTGGCTGGGGGAAGGGCTCCTAATCTGAGTGGACCCAGGACACCTACCCATCTCACATACCCCCCCATCCAGTCTGTATCTTTCCAGTTTGTCCAGGAGAAGACTGTGGGAAGCAGTGCCAAATGCTTTGCTGAAGTCCAGGTAAACAACATCCACTCCCCATGTCGACCAAAAAAAATGTAATTTTGTTGTAGGAGGTGACCAGGCTTGTCAGGAATTATTTGCATTTGGCAAATCCATGCTGGCTTTTCCCAGTCACCCGCTTCATTTGGTCTGTAATAGTTTCTGGGAGAACTTGTTCCATTACTTTTTTAGGGAATGAAGTAAGACTAAGTTGAACTAGATGACCTCCAGAGGTCCCTTCCAACCCTGACCATTCTGGGATTCTGTAATGGGTCTGCAGTTTCCTAGGCCTTCTTTTGGGCCCTTCTTGTAGATGGGTGTGACATTTGCCCTCTTCCATTTATCAGGGATATCCCCTGATCCCTAGAGTTTCCAAATATTATAGACAGTGGCCCTGCAACGATGTCAGCCATTTCTCTTAACACCCTGGGGTGGATTCATCTGGACCCGTAGATCTATGTGAATATAAAAATATAAGCTCTTCTTTGTTAACATTTCTTATAATTGCCTTCTTTTTTTTCTAGTGGGTCTAACCTACAAAACTATCTTGTCTTGATACATTCATACAACAGCAAACTTATTGTAGAAACAGGGTAAATTAAATATTATGCTTTAAGAAAGGGATTCTCACTTTCCACAGAGCGGAGCATGTATATATATATATATATACACAGCTGTACATGCTTGTTAAAAACAACATTAAATCAAAGTGAATGCATTTTCAAAGATGATTTAGCAATTGAGAATAACATAGAAAAGCCCATATTGCCTGACAAACAAGCTTTCTGCACACCTCACAGACTTGACGGTACTTGACGGTAGAGCACCTGAGTAGATAACATTTAAGAAAGTCTTCACCAGCAGCGAATCTATTAAATGTGATACCCTTTTTTGTGCCTATCTCAGTTAGAAAGATGAGTTTTCCAACCTTACTCATTTGAAAGAACTTACTCTTCAAAATTCTTGGTTACAAGGGACAATCTGTTTTTAAATATGTTGTTCATTATACATATGGGTATTACTGTGGCCTTTACAACTTGTCTAAACATACTTATTGGTCAAAATTATCACACTAACTGTATGTCTCATCTGCAGGTGACTGAAGAACTCACTGTACTTGATATTCAGCATTTCAGCTTTGCTTTTGACTGAATGCAAGCAGTAGCTCCTGGGATCTCACTGGTACTCCATGACTTTTACATTTTTCTTTACACTACAGATATTCACACTTCTGGATTTGGACCTGTTGTTTTCCCACATAAAAGACTCAATTCCCTAAAACACATGTGTGATGGGCAAGATGGAAGGAACTAAAGCAAAGATGCTGTAAATCAGTTAGTCCCACTGAGCCCAGGTTTTTCCTGGGGAGTCAGCAAAGTGCAGCTATCAGTTCCACAAAAGTTCAGCATGCTCCTGTTTGGGCTGCTGCTCCTCATCCTGTCCTTATTCTCCACACACTGTCACCAATCTCTATGCAACAGTTGGTAGGTACAAGAAAAGAAGCTGCAAGAATTACCTTAAAGAAGACCTAGACAGCCTTTAGCCCCTGGTCTGAGAAGCATTATAACTTTTACCATCCTCTGGCAGGACAAGCAGGGAATGAAAAAGCAAAGTAAATGAAAAGTAGGCCACATAACCAAACCGTCCCCACGGAGGCAAAACAAAACCAGTGCCCAGTAGCACAATGGATTCCTTCCACTCCCAGAACTTTGCCCAGAATAACATCAGTGGTGTTGGAAATGGGGAGTCTTGTGTGCCTCTTCCTGATTACTCATCTTCTTCAGGATCAAATAAATGCAAGTTACAGTCAGTGTCCAGGCTCGAGTAAGTGGTGCCTGCTTATGAGACTTTCTGGTCTCAGCTGAAGGTGTATTTGGAGGAGCTCAATAAAAGAAGGACATTTTCTTTGTTTGGGTTTTTGTTTGTTTGTTGTTTTTTTCCCAGCTATAAAAGCATGACAGTTGCATCTATAGCTGTCAGACTGAGCTCTTCCTTCCAATAAAATATGCCATTCACCATACCTACCCTCTACAGTCTTTAATTCAAAACGATTCGGCGTTGACTGATGTAAATGGAATGGATTTACTTTAAAGGAAAAAATTTTTTTGGCTGCCCACTAAATGTCACAGATTAAATTCATGGCATGTAGGAAAACAACTGTGTGCAGCACTGTTGAGCCAAGACTGTCTAACAGATGTTGTAGCCATTATAGTCTAAGCAGAATAACAACGTTTTTAACAAGCAGAAAACAGGAAAAACCAGAAAACCCTCCCTATAGTGATACTGTGAAGGCATGATTATTAACAAAAGTCTTGTTTCCTCCTTCTGATTTCTGACATGTGCTCAGGCTGGAGTCTGTAATATTATGTCAGCACCCTGATCCTGCATATGTGTAGAAGGCCTCAACATCAGGAAAATAGGTATTACCAGGTGATTTGTTCTGGTTTCCAGAATCAAGCTCATTTCCAAGACTCCTGGGAGCACCATTCCAGAAGGCATGGAATACCAACCCTGGTCTTTGTGCCATTTCCAGATGTCAGCGGTGGCCCAGGGAGGAAAGCACAATATAGCAGCTTTGGGATAGCCTGAAACTCAGGAGAAAGTTCTCTCAGGTCCTGCTCCTCGCTAGAATATCACCAGGACAAAAAAAAAAAAAAAAAAAAAAAGTTACTTAGTATCTCTCTGTGTTTCCTTTCACAGTAGAAGATATCCCTTTACCTCACCAAGGTACCTGCCCCAGAAAGGCAGGAAGCTACATGTTTTCTACCAGATAGAGCATTTGACCTTTCTGGAAAGCGAGGCTTAGTTTGAGTTAACGTACTTTCAGTTAACGTAGAGTTGCCTAATAGTTCCACAACAGGCATGTGTTTTGTTTTGTTGTTGGGTTTGTTTTTTTTAAATCTGAAATGGTATGTGAAAAAGAGATCGGTAATACATTGCAATGAAGACTCCAATCTCTTGCTGACTTTCAGCAGGAGAAATCTCCCTAACTGATATTTATTGCCCAAATCTCAATTAATTAAGTGTAGCCATTAAAAGAAACTAAACCTAATGTTTCTCATAGGACAACTACTCTTCATTTTCTTATTGCACTAGCAAAAAAAAAGCAAAGAAAGAAAAAAGGGAATACAGGGTTTTTCGAAAGCTTTTGAGGGATCATAGGTGGGATTGAGGGATTCAGGTTGGAGAGGAGCTTGTGAAGTCCCTAGTCAAACCTCCTATTCAGGGCAGAGTCATCTCTGAGTTTAGAACAGATTGTGCAGGGTTTAACCAGCTGGATGTTGAAACCCTCCAAAGGTGGAGACAGCACAATCTCTCTGGGCAGTCTGTGCCAACTGAATGTCAGTCAAGTGTCAGTAAGTGACAAAAGTCTGTCCTTAAATCCAGTCCAGTCCTCTCACTTCATCTTGTCCCTGCTGTCTCTCATCCTTCTATCATGCATAACTATGAAGAGTATGGCTCCACCAATAGGTACCTCCTCGTAAACTCTGGGGGGTTGCTGTTAGGTCCCCACACATAGCTTGCACAAGTCCCACTCCTTCAGCCTGTCCTTACAGGAAGGTTTCCAGCCCTGCTCAGCTCAAGGGCTCTCTGCAGAGCTTGTCCCAGTTTTTCCAAGTCTTTCTTACACCGGGGCCCCAAGCCTCGTTATGAGTACCCTAGATGTGGTCTAGTGAGTGCTGAGCAGGAAAGCTAAAAACGCAAAAATAAATCAAGAAAACACAGAAAACTTTTCTTTCAGCCTTTTTCAGCAAGGAAGGCTGAGCTTTCCCAACCACTGAGGCACGAGACACTCAAATCACACAGGATTTCGCCCGCATCTATCTACCTAGCTCGCCTGACATCCCCTTGTATAAAAACTCATCGGTAGAGGCTGCGCAGTGCCCCCCACACACACACCCCGAGAGCGGCAGGCTCAACAACCGGCACCAGACGCCTCCCTGTTGCAGCGGGAGACAGGCCTTAAAAAACGTCCCGGCGCCTTCTTTGCGCGGTTCCTTATCCCCAAAAAGCAGCAGAGGGCGGGGCGGGAGCGGCTTCCCCTCACGTCTCTCTTCGGGGGAACCTCGGCCCGGGGCCCGGTGGGACAGAGGCCGCGGGGGTGCCCAAGGGGCGCGGGCAGGCGGTACTGGCCGCACC
>VWZK01012152.1:57520-74198 GCA_013396935.1 Baryphthengus martii
CCCCTGCCGCCCTCACCCTGTCCGAGGGTCTGGGGGCGGCCTCTCCCCGCTGCGCTCCGCGGGTGCTCCTGCGCCGTGGCGTGAGGCCGCCTCAATGGGGCGGCTGCGCCCAGTTTTGGGTCTCGCAGCGGAGCATTCTTGTGAGTGCGGCTTCGGATGGTTTCCCTTCTCTCTCCTTCAAACCCATCCGTTTGAGTCGCCGAATCCCGCTTTTCGATATCAGGCAGCCGTGAACCGCCGGGTTTGTCCCTGCTCCCCGCGGAACACTGCCTTAAAACTGCTCCGAAAATGAAATTCCTGCTTTGGTTTTTTTTTGAGGCGGTTGTTTTGGGTTTTGTTTATTTTGTTGTGGTTTTTTTTGTTGTTGTTGTTGTTTTTCGTCTAAATCGTGCCCTTAATTAGCCTTGGAGAGTCAGTAGATTCTGCTTGCTCACGGTGATGCCCTCTTGTTGCTCGAATTTCTTTGTGTTAGCATGTGTACCTCCCTCCTTCTGTCAGAGCAGGGGTTTTCAGTCCTTGCTATTTTATGCACCCTCAACAATTTATCCCTGGAGATGTAGATTTTTATTATATAGAAGTTAAGGCAAAGGATCATCTTTCATTACTGCCTTTCGTTAAATCCCCCAAGATCAGCAGACTCAATAGACTGAATGTTTTTGTATTTTTCTTGTTTCACGTTTCTTATCTGTCTTTCTGTATGTTCCCTCTAAGCTCTTCTGGGTGTTTGAAATTAGATGCCTGGCTACTCTTCATTAAATACTTGATCGATGCTGGTATTTTTACTGCCAAGTGTGGAAATAAATTATCTGACCAAACAGATGCTGGTGTCTGCTGTAGCAAAGCACGGAAACAGCCTCTTGCTTTTCAGCCTAGCAATGGGAGGCATACTCTAGGGTTTTGGTTGTGTTCAGATATACCCCAGTAAGTACAATCAATAAGTGATTGTCCTTCATCTTTTCATTGGGGAAGAGTAATTTAGCAGACTAATAAGTTTCATACCAAGTGCAGAGCAAGAAGAGAGGACCTCTTGTAAGTTGGAAGAGTCTTTCATGTTTTCATTAAATAAATAAATAAGGCCTGTTTCTTACCTCAACTTCATAAAAACAAATATGACAAGCCTCAGTCATTTCTGTAGCTGTTTGTAGTCTCTCTTCACTCTGATGTAAAGAGTTCAGGGTAAATAAGCTTAGCCACTCTCAAAGTTGCCATGTTTATTGACTCTACTGGTTGTTGCTAATGTTATATCGTTGTTAGTTTAGTTTTTTTTTTGTTGCCACATAAAAAACCTTCTGATTAATTATGACTTCTCAACTCAGGTTTTCTTTTGTCTTTAGATGTAAATTGGGTGTTTGACTCTTGCTGTCCCTTTTTAGGGCTGTAGTAGGGAGATAGTGGGATAATCTTACAAACCTTATATTTTTGCTATCCAGAGTTAAGCATTAAATAAACATTTAAAATACGACTTGAAATGCTGGATAGAAATTGGAAGACTCTGAACTCTCGTCTGCTCTGTCGGTATTAGTTAACATGCACTTTTTAATGGCTATATATTTTGGTTTTTACATAACTGAAGTCCAGATGTTTCTCTTAAATAGCCACGTATAAAAGTAAATGTAACTGGATGGATTGCTCATGAGTGCAGTGGTAGACTTTTCAATAAAGGAGTACACTGAAAGGGAGTACTGATATCAGTATTATCTGTACTGATTAAGGCTTATCACAGCAGACTATGATAGTTTTCCCATTTTTGGAAGTGTTATAGAGTGAAACCCTAGAAAACAAAGCCTAATAAACAAAGGCCCGGTTTGTATTTTCAAGTGAGTTTTGAGATACTACTGATGGTACAGGAAGTTCTCTTTTGCGAGAATGATGCTCTGCATTAAGAGGAATCACAAGCTTGGCTTGCATCAGTGCAATATTTGTTAATGCCTCCGAGAGTATATCTTTAACTCGTAATTGAAACTACAAGAGCAAATGATAATCAGTGCAGTACACACAAAAATAACTGCTTTTTCTTCAATTGTTAAATTCCCTCAAAAGTAATAATAGACAAAGGATAAGACCAAAAATCTGTTTAAGAAGATACTGAACTAACTTGAGTTATCGTTCATTAACAATTTTCAACCAATTTTAGCTTTCTATAGCTAGCACTTCACCAGTGATGCAGAGTGTCAGTTACTGAGAAGATACAGCTTCTGTATCCAGCTTTGGGCATGGGAAAGGTGTCTAGTCAGTGTGCGATGGCAAATTTGTTATTGTGGGCAGTGGTTTTGTTTTTCTTAAAATATTATTATTTTGACAGCAGTGACTAAAAGTAAATTTTTTTTAAATAGAACTGACCTCAGCTGTCTCATAGAATGATTTGTCTACTGATAAAGAATGAAGGCACAATATTAATAGTGTCCCCTTCCAAAACAGTGAAGTAAGCTTTCGTACTATAAGCTGCACTTACTATGAAATATAACAATAAAAATAAAATCTAGGATCTTGGGGAGCTGCTGCATGAAAAATCATGGAATCATAGAATAGTTTGGGTTAAAGATCATCTAATCCAACCCTCGTACCATGGACAAGGGCAACTTCTACAAAATCAGGTTGCTCAAAGCCCCACCCAGCCTGGCCTTGAACACTTTGAGGAAGGGAGCATCCACAACTTTTCTGGGCAATGTGTTTTAGTGCCTCATCACCCTCACGGTAAAGAATTTCTTCGTAATACCTCATCGTGTGTCTCTGAAGATAGGAATTTCTTTCACGCCAAAAGTACTGTTACGCTTGAGGATTTTCATCAGCTGGCAACCAGGGTCTGGGCCAGGAACCCTGCTTCTGTTTTGCTCTTGCTCTTCATCCAGGGTGCATTTTCAGGAACTGGCTGAAAACTAATCTCTTGCAGTCAGGGAGGTCTGGTAGGTGCATAGTTGTTAGTTGTTGCAGAAGAGAAGTAGAAGGTTTACGTCAGTTTAAGTGGATGGAGGAGCTCTAATGTTAAACTTTCTTAAGGCGAGACTGGGATCTTTTTCAAGTCAGAGCCTCTGTTCTTACTTTCAAGCTTGTGAACCTTTTATTTTTTTAATTTGTGGGGTTTCTTTTTAATTTGTGGGGTTTCTTTTTAATTTGTGGGGTTTCTTTTTAATTTGTGGGGTTTCTTTTTTATTTGTGTTTTTTTTATTTACCATATATTACTGTGCTTTGTCCTGGTATATGTGTGTCCTGCTCCAGCACCGAAGCATTGTTTCAGTGGGGTGTCGCTTTAGGCTTTCCAGGGAAGGAGCAAGAGCTCTGTGATATGCAGGTCCCTGCTGCTATCTCCCCCATTTTATAGAGTTACCGCCTTCGTGGGTATGCAGAGAATTTTACAAAGGTGATCATAACCTGATCCAAATAGTCTTGGACGTGTACTGAAAACACAACCGTGCTGTATTGTGGCAATGATAGTAACATTTTCTTGATGAGGGAGATGGGTAAGATAGCACCTCTTTGGAATAAAGTTTAGAAATTAAGAAGAAGAATTGAAACTCTTTCGTCTTCACATGACTTGTAATATTCCTTTTTTTTTTTTTTTTTCTTATATTAACCAATATGCTTTTGATGGAAGGATGTTAATTTCTCCCTTTCTTCCTTTTTTAGCTTGGTTTTACTCTTGGCAATGTGGTTGGAATGTATCTGGCTCAGAACTATGAAGTGAGTATCCTTGTATTCTCAGAGTGAAACCTGTTCTAAACTGAAAATATAAGGCTATTTTCTCTCACTTAGAACTCAATCAGTCTGTATTTTGATGGTTTATTTAATTTCAACAGAATACAGATCATACTGACTTTAGTTACAGGTGTACTTGAATGTAAATGGAACTGAAACGTACCTCTGACATCTTCTCTGTGACAGCGTAATGCTTAGAGCTTTAACTGGTGTTGGGGCCCTAGAGCACATGTATGGGAAGCAGACATAGACAGAGACAGGAGAAACAGAAAAGGTTTAGCAGCTGCTCGTGGATTGGGCTGGCACTAAAGTACAGGTTTCCTGGCTCAGATAGTCTTGCCTGCTTACAGAGTTCTCCACTTAGCACACTTGTTTGTTACTTAAAAATCCTTCAGAGCATCTGAAATTTCTGTGGTCTGTACTAGTGAAAATAAGCTTTGCCAGCTTTTAAAAAGAAAATTCAAAACTGTACTACTTCAAACAATGTAATGGCCTGCAGTCTTTCTTTCCTTCTTTTCTCACAGTGAGAAAAGAAAATTAACTTTCTTTACTCAGTTCTCACAGAGAATGGAGACTTTTTCACTGATAGTTACAGCAGAAGATTTAGAGCTGTCTTTCATACAAGTTTTTAATTTCTGCTGAGTCAGCAGAATCCCTTGTAAGAGCAATGCCACTTAGCTGTTTACAGGCTAGAGGAGTTAATGAAATGTAACATTTTTTTTCCTTTTCTCATGCAATCTATATTAACCTAGTTTAAACAAAAAAAAAAGCTGTTGAAGCTAAAATCTCTGATGACATTTATATTTTGCTTTCCTCTCATCTTCAGTATTGAAGTCATCTAGCTTTCAGAATTCTTATTTTTTGCATATTGCTCACGTGCAAACTTTTGTGATCCTTCCTGTACAGTCACTCCAGTAATAGTACTTATAAAAGGCTGTTTTTTCATTCCAATATATGTTTTACAGCGTTATGAAAATGTAGTCATAAGAACATACTTGGGTGTGTCAATATGTATTGTAAGCAAGGTATAGTGCTTTTCTGATAGCACTGGTAAAGTATTGCCACAAGAGGGAGACGTGGTTTTGATTTTCAGGAGTGGTTCCCTGGGAATGTGAAGCTGGACAAGTTAAATTTAGTGCTGATATCAAAGATGTCATCTAAAACAAATCATCTAAGATAAATTTGTCATAATGTGCATACAGCTGCAGAATTAGGACCTCATGTGCATAGTTATAAGCAAGTGGAGGGTTCTGCTGACAGCAGTGAATTTATGTTGGTTTAGCTTAAATGTCAGGCATGTTACAGGCTGGGCTCTTAAGATCTATTTGAGCAAATGAAATTAACTTTGAAATGGAAGGGAAAAGAGAAACTTGTTATCTGTACTATCAGCCTCAAACCATCTGATGAGAGAGCTGCAGTGTGTTTGGATTAACTTCTGCTCTGTGGTCAGATCACATGAAGCCCATGATGTGTGTGTGGGGGGAATTTTGCTTTACTTTCATTTTAATGAGTTAGCATGTAAAATCCAGTGTTGTCAATTCTCAGTTTTAGCTAGAGCCATGAGATAACCTATTCCTTGCCTTTAGAGGTTGCTGCTTTTATTTTTTCTTAAGTTGCCAAAATTTTATTGTTGGATTATTTTATCAAATTGTTTCCATTTGCAAGGGAAAGCTGAAGTTTTGAAGTTCACAAGCAGTAAATTGAATTTTCATTCAAGTGTAAAACTGCAAAAGGTTGCAGATTACAATACAGTAGAATTCCACGGTGGGGACTTCTGGTTCCTACATGATGAACCAGAAATATTTCTTCATACATTTCTTGAGAAGATACTTGCTGCTCTTGAACATCTCTTTTCTCTTAGTTTGTGACTAGTACAGTACAATCTAATTTTGTTTTTGAAAGTCATTATTAAAGTCTGTGTATCAGTGTTTAAATTGTCTTATTCTTGCCAGTTTGCCTCACTTCCTTTAGTGAGGAAGCCAGACTGGTCTTGCTGAGTTTCCTGTGAAGTGATCTTTTTTTCTTCCTTCCTGTTCTCGTCACCACTGGCTAACTTAGTCCTAGCAATCTAAACTATTTCCTGAATCCTCATGTGAAGTTCTTTCATCTGCTGTTTGCTTGACGTTGCTTTGTTTTTAACCTTTGTGCAAGGTAATGGATCCTGGAAAAGCAAGTATCTTTTAAAAATTTGTTCAAATGTTGTCAAATTTCTTGCTGTGTTTATGGTATCATCTTTCCTGCTGAGGCCCACGTAGCTCAGGATTTTTTGTTAATTTATACGTTTTTTTGTTTACTTTTTGGTTTTGTCTTTAAAGATTCCTAACATTGCAAAGAAGCTTGAAGATTTTAAGAAGGATGTGGAAGCTAAGAAGAAACCTCCCAGTGACAAGTCCTAAGAATGCAGTGTTACCCCGGTCATCTCTGTGCGTGAATCATGGGTGCAATTTACCTTCCAGGCAACAAAGATCAAGTAGAGGGTTGTCATGGAAGGTTCCTCCGCTTTTAGTCTCCTAGAACCGGAATGTCCTTCTTTTGAAAATGCAGTTGTGAACTTTTCCTGGGATTGATTTTTCAAGTGTTTCAAAATTCGGATTTGCAGCTGATGTGTGACTGGACAAGAGCATTTGTATTTTTCGTTATTGCTTTTCCTAATATTTTGTAACCCGTTTTTACCTGACCCACCAGAGTCCTGTTACTATGCATACCTCACACTTTGTAATACCCTAGTTCTAGAACATTGCAAAAAAAATTAAATGCATCAAGAAGTAACTTTCAGGGTTTCTTGTCATCTGTTGTGAGCAGCAGTACTTCGCTGTCCTTAAGATCCACATTCCATTATTGGAGACAGGAAAGTTCATTTGTCAAACAGTGAATCTGGGGGGAAGGCAGGAGCTCCTGCTTTTCCCATTACGTTAAATGATCACTTCCAGCAGTGTAGACTTTGCACAAACATGGCTGATTTCAAGAAGTGTAAAAGGCCATCTACTTTAAACCTGCACTTCAAATTCATTCTTTCCTCTATTATTGTATCTTCCTCTTCTCCCTTCTGCTTGGCTGCTTGAGGATGACTGTAGAAAGATGGGAAGCATGGGAAACAGAAGCATTATCTTCTGTAAATGATAATTCGGGGCACGTGGAGGTCAGCAGTTACGTTGAGAATCCAAACCATTCACTGTATGTACTTAATAATCCAGGTTGTGTAATTGTTCTAAGTATGATTTTTACTGCCTCTTGATGTGGAACAAGGACTGGAGCTCAGCATTTCTGTCAAATATGTCTGATATTCCCATTAATTCCTCATTCCTGTACATGGTCTTCAGCCCATTGTCCCTTTGCATTTCATTCAATTGTCTACCTTGTGTTTTCTTAGGATTAGAACAATTTATCTGCTATCTCACTTATTGTTTGTCTGGTAGGCTTCTCTTCAGCCATTGCTGCCACTAAAAACCCTGATGTGTGAGAATACAGATCATATTGTAGCACTGTCCTCTTCTGTTTGAATGGAAAACAGTCTGCATTTGGAAACCACAGTTTTGCACAAGTTTTGTTGTAAATTCTGAAGAAAATATTGCAATAATTTGAATAGATTGAATAGTTTTATTAATTCAGCAATCTATTGACTTTTTTTTTCCTGTAAAATAAAGAAGTCCTGTCAACTCTGTCTGATGGGTTAAATCACTGAGTCCTCTTGACTTTTGCGAGGTATGAAGGACGAAGTAAAGTACTAGAAAGATCTTCTCCTTGCTTTTATTAACTAGGCCTGATGATGAGCTGCTACAGGCAAGTAGGCTGAACAAGCACAGAGAATGATCTCCTCCACTCCTTCAGGCTCTTGGTTAAAGTGTACTATGCTGGGTTTACCCTGGATGGGTGCCAGGTGCCTACCAAAGCTGCTCTATCACTCTCCCTTCTCATCAAATATTATGAAAGGCTCATGGGTCGAGACAAGGACAGGGAGATCACTCAGCAGTTACTGTCACAGACAAAACAGACTCAACTTGGGGAAAAATTAATTTATTACCAATCACATCAGAATAGGATAATGGGAAGTAAAATCAAACCTTAAAAACACCTTTCCCCAACCTCTCCCTTCTTCCTGGGCTTAATGTTGGTTTTGATTTTTCTCTACCTCTTCTTCCATGGCTGTGAAGGGGGATGGGAAACGGGAGTTACAGTTGGTTTGTCACATGTTTCTGCTACTTTCTACTCAGGGGAAGGACTCCTCTCCTCTGCTGATCTATCATGGGGTCCCTCCTATGGGAGATTCCTCCATAAACTTCTTCAACATGAGTCTTTCCCACAGGCTACAGTTCTTCACAAATTGCTCCAATGTGGGTCCTTTCCACAGGGTGTAGTCCTTTAGGAACAGACCGCTCCAGTGTGAGTCTCCCATGGGGTCACAAATCCTGTCATGGGCTCCTTTCTCCACAGGTCCTGCTGGGAACCTGTTCCAGCTTGGGTTTCCAATGAGGTCAAAGTCTCCTTCAGGCATCCACCTGCTCTGTCATGGGGTCCTTCATGGGCTACAGGTGGATGTCTGCTCCCCTGTAGCCCTCCATGGGCTTCAGGGCACAGCCTGCTTCATTGTGGTCTTCACTATGGGCTGTGGGGGAATCTCTGCTCTGGTGCCTGGAGTACCTCATCTCTCTCCTTCATTGACCTTGGTGTCTGCAGAGTTGTTTCTCTCACATATTCTCACTACTCTCTTTGGCTGCAATTGCTGTTGCATGGCCTTTTACCCCCCTTCTTAAACATGTTATTGCAGGGGCACTGCAACTGTTGATGATGGGCTTGGGCTTGGTCAGTGGTAGGTCCATCTTGGAGCTGGCTGGCATTGGTTTTATCAGGCACAGGGAAAGCTTCTAGCAGCTTCTCACAGAAACCATCTCTGTAGCCTCCCTGCTACCAAAACCTCGCCATGCAAACCCAATGCACATACCTATAAATGCTTCATTAGTTTTTTATTCAGGATAAAGATTGTGCCTTCAAAGTGAATTGCCTTTTTACCATGTTTTCATTCTCATCATGGAAAAAGTGCAGAGCACATGGACTGGTTTCCTTTTAGGAGAGACTAAACCAGAAGATGTGCTTTGATCTCTAATGCGTGTTTAGTCTGTTAGGCAGGGCTAGAGATAGTCAGAGGGGAAAATATCTCAAGCTTTGAGCACTATTTTGCTCTGTATACCCAGTGGACTGTGCTGTTGAAGTAAACACAGGATGGAAACTTTTAAGTACAAGACTCCCCATTTAAAAAAAAACAAAATTACCTCTTGTGATTTTCACTTACCCCAAAATCTTTAATTTGGATACATCTGGCTGGACTTCAAGCTCAGGAGTTTTTACTGAATCAGCAAAGACACATTTACAGAATTTCTCTTCCTTTTCCAAAGTTTGGTGATGGCAGAATTCTTCCACAATACAATCCTGCCATTGAAGAGAGTGTTTCTCATTCAAGATTCTCCTTCTTAAAGAATTTAGGTATACATATGAGAAATATTTCACCTGGGTATTGGGTTTGGGTGAGATGGAGTTAATGTTGCCCATAGCAGCTCTAACAGTGCTGTGCTTTGTATTGGGAGGCAGGTAAGATGCTGGTGGTGTCGCTGCTGCTGAGCAGCGCTCGGACAGCACCAAGGCTGGCTTTCCAACATCTTCTCCCCCCACCCCCTGCCCAGGTTGATGGGGTGGGCAAGATCTTGTGAGGGGACACAGTCAGGACAGCTGACCCAAACTGACCAAAGAGATATTCCACACTGTATGACATCAGTTCAAGTATAAAGGGAGAGAAAGGAGGAGGAGGATGGGGGCATCTGTTCAAGAAGACGCGTGTCCTCTGAGCAACCGCTACGCACACCGGAACCCTGCTTCCGGGGAAAGGCCAGACATTGCCTGCTGATCAGAAGTAAAGAATAAAATCCTCTTGTGCTTTCCTTTGTGTGTGCGGCCTTGCTTTTCTGCGTTTTCCGTTAAACTGCCTTTATCGTACCCCACAGGCTCTTCCCATCTTATTCTCTTCCCTCCCTGTCATGCTGAGGGAAGTGGAGGGGAGTGGTAGCGTGACTTGGTGGGTACCTAGCTCTCAGCCAAGGTCAACCCACCACAACTTGTTATTTCCCATCCTTCATTTTGCTATCTATGCTGAAATGTGTAGCTGACACAAAAACTTTCAGTCTTTGCCAGTGAATATTTGGCAAGTTTAAAAGCCACCTCAGGTCAGACAGTCTTAGTAGCTATGCTACCAACTCTTCCTATAGTAAACACTCAAAAATGTCAAACAGGGAGATGATTTTTACCACCTAACATTAGCTACGAGAACCTTCTAGTAGCAGTATGTGTTGAAGATACCAAGAATGTGCATGGTAAAGGGAGTTCAGAAATAAAGTACAGCTGTGTTTACCTATTACTGAAGTAGTAGCACACACTCTAGTCTTTGAAACGGGTTTCTTTTAGCTTTCGTAGACTTCAGACCAGACTGAAGGAGCTGTCTTCCACACACATACTCTCCACAGAGTGAGTCAGCACTGCACAGCTTTTAATGCTCTTTTTTCTGTTGTTTTGTTTTTTTGTTTTGTTTTGGTTTGGGTTTTTTTTTGTTCCTATTCTTGAGCAGAGTATTGAAAAATACCAGCTAACTCATTCATATGTCTTCATTTGTCATATAAAATCATGTTAGATTGGACTATTTCTTTCTTCAGACATGCTTGATGTTCTTCCCTTTCTTTACATGGAGATGAGAATGGAAATAATATTCAAAATTCCTGTTTGTTGCCAAACAGGCCAGTGTTACTCTGAAAGTGTAATTTGGAAGTGAAACTTCCAGATGAGCATTCCAAGCAGATGTTAGGAATTTTATTTTTTTTCCTGTCAGATTATGAAGAACATTTTAGCTCAAGCTGTCTCTTTTTTTTTTGTCCCACGTAGTAAGTGGGAGAGCTGGATAACATTGTAATGCAGTAGTTGACTTTGTGTATAACTCATTTTCCCTAACTGATTCAGTGTGAGGCTGTTCTAAATGATACTTGAGGTTGACCTTATATTTCAGAGGGCAGAGAGTACACACAGATAATGACTGCTTGATGCAGATCTTGCATCTGAGAGCTCGAAGGGCTTTGGATACAGTGGCATCGTAGCAGGTTGCAAAGGGTGAATGTATCTTCAAAATACTTTGGGAGCAAATTTCCTCCTAAAATAGGTGCTGTGAATTTCTGCACTTTCAGAATGTCTTTGTGGGTAGCTGGAATTGCCAGCTAAATTATGCAGTGGTCTCCATTTCATGTATTGATTCTTTTGAGACATGTTCTAGGATCTGAAGATTCAAGGCAAAAGGGGAGGAAAGAAATATGTGAGCTACTAAAAGGCTTCTAAAATATTTACTGTGGACTGAGACTGTTATCCTCTGATGGAAAATGCTGCCCTATGGCTCTCGTAGACCAGTTTCCACTGAATAGAGTGTGCTGGGCTTGTGTCTGGTAGGATTTGAATAGCAGGGGAGGGGACTAATGGCATGGTTCTTGTAAGAAGCTTCAAGAAGCTCCCCTTGCTTCAGGTTGGACCTGCATCTGGCCAAGGCCGAGCCAATCAGTGCCTTTTCAATAACATATTTAAGACTTTTTGGGCAAGTTCTTTTTGTTTGGAGAGTTCTTTTGTTTTGGAGAGTGTGGGATGTGGTAAAGAAAACTGTGTGGACACTGAGGACAGTGAGAAAGGAGCAGAGGAGGCATACTAGAGCAGCCATTCCTCTGGCCCATCGTGAGATGGCTATCTGAGCCCCTGCAGCCCTTAGAGTTAGGTGGAGGAGAATCCCGTCTGCCACTTGTGGAGGACCCCACACTGGAGTAGGGGACTGATTCCCAAAGAAGGCTGTCACTCTGAGAGATGCCCACACTTGAGCAGTCTGTCTCTAGGAAGATTGTAGCCTGTGGAAGGGACCCACACTGGTGGAAGAAGTTTGTGGAAGACTGTCTCCCATGGGAGGGACACTGTGTTGCCACAGGGGAGAACTGTGAGGATTTTTTCCACTGAGGAGGAAGGAGCGGCAGAAACAAGATGGAATGGAGTGGGACTGACCACAATCCCCATTCCCTGCCCTCTTGCACTGCTGAGGGGGAGGAGGGAGCAAAGCTGGGACAGGGAAGAAGGGAGGAGTGGGAGAAAGGTGTTTTTAAGATCCATTTGTATTTATTACTGTCCTGCTCTGATCCAACTGGATGGTGGTTTTGTTTAAATTAAATTGTTTCTATTTCCCCAAGTCAAGTCCGTCCTTTGCCTCAGAACATAATTGGTGAGCAAGTCCTCCCTGTCCCTTGTCTCCACTCACAAGCCTTTTGTTGTATTTTCTCTACTCTATCCCACTGGAAGGCAATAGGAGTGAGGAGTGAGTGAGCAGCTGCGTGGTTGTTTTGTTGCTAGCTAGATGAGCCTGAACCACAGCATACCATAATGGGTTAATACTGAAAATATACAAAATACCGGATAGCAAAGCTAATTATTAGCTTACTGGGCACCAGACCTCAACTGAAAATGGTGGATTTACCTCACAGAACTTCACTGACATGAATGCTCAGTGGTTGCCGTTTTATGTCACAGAAATATAGTCCCTTTTCTCATGATGTGTGCTCCATCCCTTGATCTTTGTGGCACTAGAACAGGGCTCTGTTATGCCCATGTGCCTCGTACTGGGGAGCTCAGAACTGGACATAGCAGTCCAGATACGCTTCACTAAGACTAAGAACAGGGGAAGAATCACCCCTTCCCTCGACCTGCTCTGTCTAATGCAGCTCAGGGTGCTGTTGGCCGCCTTTGCCTCAAGAGTGCATTGCTGACTCACATTCAACTTGTCTGCCAGGAAGCCCTGGTCCTATTCTGCAAAGCTGCTTTCCAGCTAGTCAGGTCCAGCTTGTACTGGTGTGTCAGATTATTCCTCCCCAGGTACAGGATTTTGTATTTCCTTTTGTCAAACTTCATGAGATTTGTGATGGTTCACTTCTCAGGCCTGTCCTCAGTGGCTTCCCTGGATCACCATAACCTTTCAAAGGCCGTAGAGAGTGGCCTCACGACTACATCAGGCCACCCTTAGCACTGTACACTTTCTTTTGCAGCTAATCGGCCTATACAGGCCCTTCTTGTTACAAAACTAGGAGCCGAAGGTGATCCCAGTGCAGTCGTCAGTGTCCTCACTGGTAAGGCACAGCTCCACAGGTCTGCACACAGCAGGCAGCACCAGTTTCTAGTAGTGAAGTGCATTGTCAGCCCTAGACGCAGCAAGGGGCTGAACCAGGCCTAAGATCCATCCTAAGAAGTCTGTTGAGCAAAAGGACAGAAGGATATGGGGCCAGAGAGCTGACTGGGGATGAGGCTATAGCACAGACTCAGCATCCATCCAAGATACAAGGCCAAAGGCAAATAGGATCCTGGAGCTCCAGATCTGTGCTTAAGTGTGGCTCATGGGACCAACGTGTTGTGATTTAAGAATTAACAAATTGAGGGGGGATGAACACCTGGTAACCATAGGACCCTGAGGGGTCAAAGGGAAGCTGGTATCCTCCCCCCTTTCCTACCACACTCTGTAAAAGGACAGGAAGTTCAGGTTTCATTCTCTTTTCTTTCTCACTCAGGCTGTGATGCTGCTGGGACTTCACCTCAGCACAGCCAGGCTCTGCACAATCCATTGCCATCCCAGAGCTGGTTTTGTATATGCTTGTATATCCCTCTTTCCTTCATATTTCCTTTTCCCTGTTTATCTCTGTCACTTATTAAATTTTGTTCATAGTCTTAACTTCCAATTTCGTGTGAGGCACTTCCTTCCTCATTTCTCCTTTGTATCCTCGCTTGGGAGGGAAGAGGGAGGGGGAGAGAGGGCCGATAGGAATCCTGCTCTGTGGGTTTTGCCCTGAGCCTTAAATGGAGACACAAGGGAAGAAGTTATGGGTCCCAGGTGAGGCTGGCCAGGGCTACTAAGGCACTCAGGGCCTAAGCATTGGCCTTCCTAACCCCATTCAGCTCACTTAAATAACTAGTACCTCCACTCACCTTCTGTAAAAGTGAGCTATACTTCAGAGGAATTATTCAAGGGCAGGGAAAGGTTTAACAAAGGCAACTCTTTTTCTTTCTGTTTTTTTTTTTACATCAGTTAGCAGCATCAACATCAGAAACTTTTATTATGAATTCAGGTAAAGACATGTGACTCCTCTTAATGTAGACTATCACTTCACAGTGATTTCTGATGAGTAAAGTAGCATAACGCTGATCTGGCAGCACAGGACATTTCTTACTGGTGATGCTGTGGGGAGTTGTGGTATCACTCAAAAAAACAAAAAGTATTGCCTTTGTGAAGGCAGATTTTTTTCCACTGTGATTATCCTTTGTGCTTCTCCTTTGTCCTGTGTTGCTGGCAGCTGTGTGCAGTGACAACTGTTACAACTCCTCCATGACTGCTTTCTTGGAAAGATTTGTTATATATTCTGAGGATCTGGAAATGTGCTTTGAAGGGCCCAGACTACTGTCAGCCCAGATTACAGGTGGCCCTTAGATTACTGGTGAAACTGAAATGTTGCAAAGGAAGAAGTTGAAACTTTCCAAATTAACAAGTAGTTGATTTCATAAACCTCGATTCTATCTGTGTTTACAGAAACATGACTGAATTGGTATTCATGTGTAAAAGTCAATATCGCTGTATGTCATGCAGAATTATTTAAATATTTGAATATTAGGAAGAGTTGGATATCAGAGTGCATATGTTTTTGGTAAACTCCATAAAGATTTTTCCTATACAGCTCTTTTTATTTTGTCTCAGAGGGACAAGAAAGAGATACTTAATTCTATTTGTTACACTTCTCAGTGATAGATATTAACATTTACTTTATAAAGTCTCAAGCCAAGGTTGTTTTTATTGAATTTGTACTGACATGAAATAGCTGTGGAGGTTATTTGCTTTTTCACCTGAAACATACATAAATCACAGATGGTCAAATTTACTTTCTTGAAAAAATATAACAGATTTCATGAATTGTGTTCAGAATAGATGTACCTGACAAAGTCAACATTGGTTTTAGTCTTTAATCCACCTGGAAAATACCTAAATATTTAATTCCTGACTCACAGCATAAGTTCACTAGTAACTCTCCTACCCTGTGAGCCCAAGCACTGGAGCAGAACATACTGTTGGTTTTCTGTGTGAAAAGAGGGATTCTGCAGCTTTTCATCACACTGGTTAGAGCCCTTCTCTCACAACTGTACCTTCCGTTCAAAGATCCAACCCAAGAAGTAAGACACTCATCAATGTATGAAAAAAAAAGGACCTATTAACCACATTTTCCTCAAGCCAAAGAGAACAACCTGTGTACAAATATTAAGTACAGCTATTGTGCTCTGCTTTTTCTCCTGAGAAATAAAACATTATTCTCTCAGCTATAGCATAAAAAATTGTTCAGTATAAATCACCTCAGCTTACTTCAGTTAAATTGTTCAAGTTTTATATCACTGTGAAAAACAAAATATATATAGACTTATTAGGATTCTAGTAAAAGGTAATATAAACCTGTAAGACAAAATAGTATACTGTTACTAATTAATGCAATTATACTTTTTGGTATCGTAAATTCTGGGCTGAAAGCGGAACTTCTGTTGGACTTGTGAATGTTGAAAGCATCTGGAAATCACTTGTCATGAAGTCAGGGTTACCTTCCCTCTGAAGAAAATACTTCAGCTTTGATTATTGGTAGAGACAAATCTGAAGATGAGTAACAGTATGCTATAAATTGTCACTGAAATTTTCACACTTCTTTATCTCTGTGCCATTTTTATTTTTATTTTTCAAAAAGCAGCAATCAGCACCCATTGCTATGACAGTATGAGCCATGAAGCTTGCCCAACCCTAAGGTTGTTCGTCTGCTGCTATTTTCCTTTGCACTATTCAGATTCTTCAACTAAATACTTTCTCATGTACGTTCTTATGTCGTCAGTGAAATGAAGGAAATCAAACATGTATGTCAAAAGGCAGAATCTGGCTGTGGTGCATGCACTGACTGACCTGATATGGAAAAAGGACTAGCACGCACTCTGTCATCCTGCAGGTGCCTAGTGGGACATAGCAGTGGCAAAAGCCAGCAGCTGTTGATGTGGAAATGTGCTGAGAGCACCAAAACAGGAGGGAAGGCTTCTGGGGAAACTCCTTGCCCGAGTCCACTCTGAGCTTCTCTGCACCAATCTTATGAGACAGAAACTACACCAGAGACTCATGAAAATGTTTCTGAAGAAATATTGCTTGAGATGTGCAACTCAGCACCAAGCAATTTCCATTTACCTCGTGTTATTGGTGTTATTACTGAAGAGTGTTGATGGCCACCCTGTTTGATTTGTGAGTAATCCTAGATCTTCCTAAAGCTGATTGTCATGTCAGCTGCTCGCCTCTCTTGCAAATGAGAATATTCCATGTTCGTGTCCTCTGGGAAAGATGTGGGATAGCAAGGCCTGATGGAAGGTGAGCTGAGAAATGAGTATTAGGAGGTTGGAGAGTGATTTGTTGCCAAGCAGCTAGGCAATTTGGAGATGGTAGTGGATGAAGCGTGAAATGAAAAGGATTAGGTGATGAATGCATAGTAAAAGATGCAGAGCAGCTAAAGCCTTGGGAAGAGGGCAAGCCAGAAAGAAAGTTTCTTGGCAGAGGGAGAATGGTTGACAGTAATTTTGGGGAGTGTGAACAAAGAGATGTCCTGCTTGTTATGCATGGGGACAGGACTCCCAGATGCTGTAGACACCCTCACCCACCGAAGAGGGTGGTGCTTTTTGCCTGTGTTGGTGGACAGATGTTGCAGCCTTGATTCGAAGAAATTTCACGCGATAGTCAATGAGGCTATTAAGTTGGTATTCTTTATTACGGCACCGGGTGCATAGGGGATCATTCCTCCAAATATGCACACCAGGGACTCAAACTTGTTCGCTTTTATAGTTATATTGAAGTGCAGAAACAAACTCCAAACTCGTAAAG
>VWZK01012153.1:0-65460 GCA_013396935.1 Baryphthengus martii
TTTTTCTTACATCCAGTATCTTTCTCTGATTCATGTAAAAAGCTTTTGGATATGCTTGTTGCATAAAAAGTCATCTTCAGGTTTGGTTTATACTTACTGAAAAGGTGACCTTGAAGGGGCAATGGAAACAGATCCCTACATGGGGTAGCGGGCGAATCCCCTCCCAGCCTCCCTCATCTTCTCAGTTGCCCTTACACAACAGGAATGGTGCTCTGGAATCTGAGGGCCAGGCAAATGAGGATGTAGATGATCCAGGGGTTTCTGTGGGCTGAGTCAGCCAGCCCCATGTGTTAGGACTGCTTGTGTGAAGAAATAAAGGAGGGTCATTGTCATAGGTGATTCCCTTCTGAGGGGAACAGAGGGCCAACTGAATCCATCCCACAGGGAAGTGCTGCCTCCCTGGGGCCCAGGTTAGAGACGTCATCGGGAAACTTCCTGGTCTGGCATGGCCCTCTGGTTATTACCTGCTACTGGTTATGCAGGTTGACAGTGATGAGGTTGTGGACAGAAGTCCAAAAGCGATTAGAAAGGACTTTAGAGCACTGGGGTGATTGGTTGAAGGCTCACGAGCGCAGGTAGTGTTCTCAGTCCCTTTGGTGGCAGGGAGGAATACTGAAAAGAACAGGACAACACACCTGATTAATACGTTGCTCAGAGGCTGGTGTCACTGGTGGAATTTTGGGTTTTTTTTTGACCACAGGCTGCTTTACAAGACACCAGGTCTGCTGGCAACACATGTGGAACTCCTGTCTCAAAGGGGAGAAAGTATCCTGGGGTGAGAGCTAGTGGGGCTCACTGGAAGGTCTTTAAACTAGACTCAGAGGGGATAAAACTGGGCTTACTGGAGAGGAGCCTGAGAGTGGTGTGCCAGGACCTGTGGGGCAGGGTGGTAGTGAGGTCTCACAGTCAGCTGTCTCAGTGGAGGTGGGAGATGATGATCCATGGGGCAGCAAAGGCACAAGCCTTGGTAGGCTGGTAACTATTGAAGCACCTGAGAACTGGCTGGTGGGAATTGGGGCTTCTCCCTCCAAGAAGGCGGCAGGACCATTAGCCCAGCTGAAGTGCATCGATATCAATGTACACAGCATGGGCAATAAGCAGGAGAAATTGGAGGCCATCGTGCAGGAAGAAAAGCATGATACAGCTGCCATCATGGAAACATGGTGGGATGACTCACACAACTTCAGTGTTGCGATTGATGACTACTGGCTTTTCAGAAGAGACAGGCGAGGAAAGCCAGGCAGTGGGGTGGCCCACTATGTCAGAGAGGGATATGAATGTCTAACTTAATGATGGAGATGACGGAGTTGAGTGTTTATGGGTAAGAATCAAGGAGAAGGCCAACAACACTGATACCATGGTGGGAATTTGTTACAGACTGCTCTATCAGGATGATGAGACTGATGAAATACTCTATAAGCAGTTGGGAGAGATCTCACGATCTCTGTCTCTTGATCTTGTGGGGGACTTCAACTTTCCAGATGTGTGCTGGGAATATAATACAGCAGAGAGGGAACAGTCCCAGAAGTTCTTGGAGTGTGTGTAAAATAACTTCCTGACATAACTAGTGGAGGAGCCAGCTAGAGAAGGTGCTCTCCTGGACCTGCTGCTTGTTAGCAGAGAAGAATTTATAGGAGATGTAACAGCTGGAGGCTGTCTTGGGCTCAGTGATCATGAAATAATAGGGATTTCGATTCTTGGGAAAGTGAGGAAGGGGGTTAGCAGAACTGCCACCTTGGATTTCCATCGGGTAGACTTTGGCCTGTTCAGGACGTTAGTGACTTGCTGCATCACCCAGACATAGACAAGTCTGTGAAGCCAGGTGGGTTACACCCAAGAGTGCCGAAGGAGCTGGCAGGTGTGGTCACCAAGCCACTCCTCATGTTTTACCATCAGTCCTGGCTAACTGAGGAGGTCCCAACAGACTGAAAGTTAGCAAATGTGATGCCCTTCTACAAAAAGGACTGGAAGGAGGATCCAGGGAACTACAGACCTGTCAGTCTGACTTTGGTGACAAGAAAGGTAATGGAACAAATCATCTTGAGTGCCACAATACACCATTTACAGGACAACCAGGTGGTCAGGCCAAATCAGCATTGGTTCTTGAAGGGCAGGTCCTGCTTAACAAACCTCATCTCCTTCTATGACAAGGTGACCTACTTGCTGGATGAGGGAAAGGCTGTGGATGTTGTTTACCTGGACTTCAGCCAAACCTTTCATACTGTTCCCCACAGCATCCTCATGAAAAAACTGTTTTCCCTAGGCCTGCATGGACATCCAGTGGCAGGATGGCTGGGCCCAGAGAGTGGTGGTGAATGGAGTTACATCCAGCTGGTGGCCGGTCACAAGTGGCGTTCCCCAGGGCTCAGTGCTGGGACTACTCCTGTTTAATATCTTTATCAATGATCTTGACAGGGAGATCGAGAGCACCCTCAGTAAGTCTGCAGATGACACCAAGTTAGCTGAACGTGATCCAGCGTGTGCCCAGGTGGCCAAGAAGGCAACAGCATCCTGGCCTGCATCAGAAACAGTGTGGCCAGCGGGAGTGAGGAAGTGATTATTCCACTGCACTTGGCACTGGTGAGGCTGCATCTTGAACCCTGTTCAGTTTTGGGCGCCTCAGTGTAAGAAAGACATCGAGGTGCTGGAGCAGGTCCAGAGAATGGCAACAAACCTGGTGAGGGGTCTTGAGAATAAATTTTAGAAGGAGCGGCTGAGAGACCTGGGCTTGTTTAGTCTGAAGAAAAGGAGGCTGAGGGGAGACCTTCTTGCTCTCTACAACTCCCTGGAAGGTGGTTGTAGAGAGGTGGGTGTTGGTCTCTTCTCACAAGTCACAACTGATAGTACAAGAGGAAATGTCATCAAAGTTACACCAGGGGAGGTTTAGGTTGGACATTAGGAAAAATTTCTGTACCGGAAGGTATATCAAAGACTGGAACGGACTGCCCAGGGAGGTGGGTGTGTTGCCATCCCTGGATGTATTTAAAGGCTTTCTAGATAAGGTGCTTAAGGATATGGGGTAGTAGGGGTCCTGATAGAGTTAGATAATGGTTGGATTTGATCTTAAAGGTCTTTCCCAACCATAGTGATTCTGTGAGGTGCTGGGTTGGTTAACAGCACCTTCTAGCCATTCAGACAGCAGCTGTCTAGTAGCAGCACTGGTGACATCTCACTTCTCTGAACACTTCACCTGCAGATAACAATACACATTCATCAGAAGCCTTGTGTTGGCCCCCTGCAGCACTGCTCAGTTTATTTTGTGTATTAACAAACTGCAGCTTATGATTCTCACTGGATCTCAAAAAATATGTCAGCAACCCTAAGGGACTAGTCCCTCATTCCTCCAGGCAATGGTCTGAAAGGACTGCCTTGTGAGAAGAAACAAGTTTTCTCCACGCCTCTCCCACTACAGCTGTATTAGATTTCATTCTAGTACTGCCAGTCTAAATAAGAAGGCAGCTTCCCCTCAGAGAAGCATTCAAAGTTTCACATAAAGTGTCTTAATTTGTACCGTGTCGTGCTGTACGCGGCAGCGATGAGCTGCAGCTTTTACAAAGGCACCACAGCGTGAGAAACCACAGCGAGGGCTTCCAGAGCACAACATCTGGTGGGGGAGTCTGCCATGATTAGAAAGTGTTATCTTATTGCCCAAATCAAATTATCTGGAGGTGTCCTGCTGGTAGGCAGCAAGTATGAGCTGTACTGAGTCCTAAAGTGTGAGTACAGGAGAGGTAGTATTAGATCTTTAAATAGTTAAAAAGGTTGAGTTTTGTCAATATTCTCATCTAAAACCTAATTCAAAGTGTCTCAAGATACAGGCCACTGCGGAAACAAATTTTATTTTTTCTTCTACACATTAACATGATGTTCCCCAGTTTTGTGGAATGCTTTCCACCAGAACTTTCCCTTAGAACTGTGAAGAGCTTTGCTGGGAAGCAGAAATTGATGTCTCTCTCTCAGGAGGTCTCTGTCTTTCTTAAAAATAATCACTTTCTAGCTGTGGGGAGTGAAGTCTTCATAGGACAGAAGTTGAGGTAACTGTAGCTGAAAATTAAGCTTGCAGGGAATGTGGAATGACATGCTGAGGGGTGGTCTTTGCCATCCAAGGGATCTGGCCAGTGTGGGTGGTACCCAGCTGAGATGCAGTAGCTGGCTGTGTGGATGCTCCCCTTCTGCTGTTTGTACTCTTCCTTGACAGTCTGGGTGAATTGATTTTCCTTTGCTTTGAAGCAGATAAAATTTAACTCCTAGGTGTCAGCTGAGAAGCAGTAACCTCAGCTGCTTCAACTCTTAATGATTAAAGTAGTCCTATCATTCCCTTTTGCACTATTCATGCAGCCATCGAAAAAAAACAGAAATGTCATGTTTTGAAGGTGGGCCTGAGCTTTTAGCACGGGATGGGGCATCACTGGCAGAGGCAGATAGATTTGCTTTCCTTTTTCCTTACAAACAGGAGTCAGCCTCCTGCAAGAATTGACTGCTATCTTGATTCCCACATCCCAATAATCAGCTGGGATTGTCTAAAACTTACTCTCTTGCTGACAGTCATACATCTATACGCTGTCACACTGCTGCTGAGCTTGCATCAGCATAGCATCTAGATCCTTATCGGAGGTGGGAGCTTTATGGTAACAGAAACTTTGAAAACATGGTGAAAAAATTCAATATTTCCTTTTCATTCTTGAATCCCATTCTTTTAGAGCATCGTAAATTGGCCATTTGTCTCCCTGGGCTGGTAAAGCTGACTGCATCCTTTGCAGGTTTTCCTCTGGGAAAATTTACAGTAAGATTTAAATATGAAGTGAATGGTCCCCTTTAAAGTTGCATATGCTAAAGGAATGTGACTTATGAATCCTGTTAGCAGTAATGGCTGCGTGAGATATCAAACACTTAGTCAAATAAAGATTTTGCTGTGATGCATCTTGCACTAAAAGGGTTGCTGTAAATTTTGTGCTGTGCCAGATGTTTTTCTGTACCTCAAGTATGTGGGCTGTGGTTGGTGCTTGTAGAGGTTGAGTCTGTTTTGCTTTTGTTGCTGACTACTGGAGGAACACGTGTATATGTTTGTGTAGCTGGACATAGTTAAAACTCGACTGGATTGCAGTGTCAACAACAGAGAATGCTGCTGCCTTCCGTAAAAACAAGAGGTACCATAAAACTGCAAATAAACTGTTCACCTTGTGTTGGAAAGAGCAGTGTTATTTTCCTAATTTCTAGTGGCCAACACAGGCGGCGTTTTCTGGATAGAGCAGATTCAGTGGAGACTGGCAATGTACTTAAAAATTGCCTGTATGAAATATTCATATAAAAATTTGCTTCATGCCGTGACTATTTGAACAATTAAGAATCTGTTCTCTGTTCTTTCTGGCCTTGGGCTAAGCTAGGGGATTGGCTTAAGGATAGTGCTGTTTTGTAGCCTGCCAGCTGACTGGTACCTATGGGATCATACTGGAACAGATGGGAAGACCAGCAAGCCTAGACGACAAGGTAGCAGCTGAGAAGTCCCCTACATCCAGACACCGATGAGCTTCTAGCGTTTCCGTGCAGCTTACACACTGGACTGCACAAGTCTGAGCTCCACCGGGAAGCCCGGCTCTTCTCTGCTGTCTTGCTCCACGATGGCACGGAATGGTCATGGGGACCGAAGAGCCACCAGTGCCTGAGCAATGGCCGGGAAAGGTGACTCTTGTGTGCCTGAAGTGATCTGAATAGCAGGTTCAAATGTGGGCATGGGTCCAAATATCACAGCAAATATATTCAGAGCTTCTTGCATCGACAGGGGTTGTCACAGCTTCCCACGTCCCTCTTGAGCAGGGGATGTGATACTCCCATGGCTGGAGGCAGGCAAGTCTTCAGAACATGTGCTTGATCACATTGTCTTGGTTTTAAGCAATATCGGCAGTTTTACATGAACTTCTCCCCCCCAAAAAAAAAAAAGTTAAAAAGAAGTTTTGGGATTTCTTAGGGGCAGTTCCCCACAAAACTCACGTATTTTTCTTCTGAAATGAAAATAAAAGTAAACAATAGAATTTCAACTTTGCCAGCTTCACGAGCAGAATTCTGCCTGTGCCAGTTCCCGGAGCTCTTAGTTCTTTATGGGTTTATTCTCTCTGGAAAAAAATGTCTTTATCTTGACATAATGCTAATTGCTTGACCACAGCAGGGGTTTTAGGGCTTCTGCAAGGTGTGGGAGGATCAGAGTGATCTCAGTGGCTCAGCCTGTCCCTCAGCACCGTGCTGAGCTGGGGCACAAGTGTGTGCTGAAGCTGTCCACTGGCAGGTTTTTTCTGGATGTTGTCTCAAACTGTTTCTAAGAACGAGGCCATTTCACAGTGACTCAGTGAGGTGGCTGCTCTTGTGACTAGATCTGAAAGAGGTTTTAAAACCGGCTCTCCAACATATCATTAAAAAATTATGAGGGGAAACGGGGGGACTGTGATTTCACCTTTTTATTCTTTTTTATTTTTTCCCTCAGCACTTCTAAAGAGTTTCGTTTCTTTAGAGTTGCCTGCTTGAATCCCGCTGAATCAGGACAGAAAATTACTGAACGCATGAGAGGAGTGCAGTAATCATTTGGGGTCAGTGAACTATAGATTGCAATATTTGGCAGAGTTATTGCACTTGCCTTCAAGCCAGAGCCGTGTTCCCGCTCTGCCCACCGGCAGCCACGGGAGACGAGGGGAAGGCTGCTCTGCATTTCGTTCACTTGGCCTTTTCCATTGTGCTCCCTGAGTCATCAGTCCTTCCTACCTGCTGAAGCCTTTCGTGCTGCATTATTGATTATTTTTAATCAAAGGCATCAGAGTTATTTTCCCCAGTTGTCAGTTTGGTACGTGACACTGCTGATTATTGCAGCTCACTGAGATGATGAAAATAACCATCCAGATCATGAAGCTTGGAGGCAGAAAACCTGACTAGCCAAAGTAACTAGTTTTGTTTGACTTCATGTTTAGGGTTTTTAGCCTCTCTGGCTCTGTCTGTACTGTAGAAGGTATTTTACTTTTGCTTCCCCAAGGCAATGTACCGATAATTCAATGACAGCTGCCTGTTCTTACTCTTTGGTTTCTAAGCCTCCAGGTACTGGACTTGAATTTTGAGGCCCTGTTTTCAAGCACTGGCATATACATTTTCTATATGCCCTTGGGTTGTCTCCTTCACCGCACAGTATCTTCCTGATTTATAGAGGGGTTCAGTGTCCTTTTTGCAGGACCGCTTTGCACAACGCTGGTGCTCTAGGTATTTTGTCAGTCCGCTAATCCAGTAATGAGAGGAGAAATAAAATGGGTAGCTGACCTACACACAAAGATGAAAAAGGGAGATCTCAAAAGAGTAGATTCAAACTTTACCTCTTCACCAAGGCAGCCTTGCATCAGCAGAGGTTCATGCTGCAATGGGCAAGCTCTGGGCTGCCGTTCACCATGTTAAATGCGACTTCTAGCTCCCTAAAACCATTCATTAGTTGGAATCAAGAATTCCATCACTGCTACCGTGGCTCAAGCTGAAACAGCAATGGGAACTTTCAAAGTAAAACTTTATGACCAAACTCTTCCAGCCTGCTTATTAATGACATGCAAATTATAGAAGTTCAAACATTTGCATTCAATGCTCATAGCTGTTTCTTTGATTGCTAATGATGTTGATTCACAAAGAAAAAGCGTTCTAAAATAAAGAGACTATTTAATGTACCACACCAAAAGCAAATGAAGGGATGTTGGATATAGCTTTTTTTTTTTTTTTTTTGTTACGTTAAGCTCTGTCCAAACACCTCAGGACTCATAAATTAGGTGGAAATAAAATGTGATTTACCAGCTAATGAGCTAGTCTTTAATTTTTAAACAGGATTATAACTTAGACTAAACAGTAAACATGCACATTTAGTCATGAACTTCTGTCCTGAATTTTACTACACACTTGTCACAGATCTTTATTATTTATTCATTTTACAAGATCAGCACAATCATTGGACACCTCCTGAAACGCTCACACTCAGAGCAAACTCTTCACCTGTAAATCATAGAATCATAGAATGGTTTGGGTTGAAAGGAGCCTTAGAGATCATCTAGTTCTAACCCCCCTGTTATGGGCAGGGGCACCTTCCACTATGAACTCCCTTTGCTACTCATCCTTGTGAACAGAGATTGTTTGAGAGTGAAAGACAAGATGTTAAGCATCTACTGTAAAAGAAGGTCCTTGTTAACCTGTTACAGCAAAAAGAAAAAAAAGATTATTTTTTCTGTTTAATTATGTTTTGAGAGAGGTTTTCATCAAATCTCCCCGCAGCCATTTTCTGTTCTTCTGCTGAGTGTCAAAGACTGTGTGCTGTTTAACAGAAACATATAAATAAGAATTTCTTTTTGCTGTCTGATTAAATAGGATCCTAATTCTTTGGGAAAATCTGATCTTCAGTGCCCCAGCTGGTCTACAGTAGTGAATGAAATTGCCTGGCTGGTTCCCAGTTTTGACTGTGACCATCACTTGACACTGTGTAGGGAACTTGGGCACAGGGTTGAGTTCAGCTGCTCTGATCATCTGCTATCCAGTGAAAGCCAAAGAAGGAAAAGGGATATGTCTAGGGCACCAGCCTGCTTTGGAGAAAGTAGGTATCTGAAACTGGACGGACTGTGACTTTGAAGTATCCATTTTATTTTCTTTTGCCATAAAGGCAATTTAGGGGACAGGATTAAAGGTAAAAGAGATGAATCCATCCTGGGTGATTTCTGAGTGCAGTCCCATGCCTTTTCCTGACATATTTTTATGAAGGTACACTCCTATGGAAGTAACAAACTGCATGGCTTGCAGCTCTATCTCAGTTGTAACATTTGTTCGTGGAGTACAAGGCTCAACATCAGTATAGCAGTGCAGTTTAACCTTATGAATAATCTAGGATATAGCATTTTTAACTGATAATTACAGTATTTACTGGTCATAAAGATGTTATCCATCCAAAGTACGTCCTCAGGCTCCAGCACATCTTTGATTTACAAGGAACCTGGCTAGTTTGGTATATGGGTGCATGCATACAAAGATGGTGGCCCAATGAATAATTAGGAAGAAAAGAAACTTCCTGAAGATAAAATAAATGTGAATCTTAACATGTAGAGAAAAGTATCTGATCTTGAAGCCAAATAAAAAGACTAATCATCAGATCTTGATGATTCAGCTAGGTCCTGTTTGCCAACCTATTTGAAGTTTATATTATCAGACAATCAGAGGAAAGGTTTATCCCCAGAGATTCTTCTTTAGAGTTTCTACAAACAATATTCTACAGTTGAAATAAAATGATGACACTTGGGACTGTAAGTACTGATGCTATTACTTGAGAAATGCAACTGCATCAGTTTTTTGCTATGTACCTTATAGAATTTTACTTGGAAATTTAGAGCCGTTTTGCTCTTCATAATGTTGCCTTTGTCTCTTATGACACTTTCAATCTCTTTATAACACTATATTTTGCTGTGAAGAGGCTAAAAAACTGCAACAATAAATATTAATAAATGGAAACTGGTTCAGGAAAGTTGTCATGGCAGACAGCCAAGTTATAAAAGATTATCTGCTTTGACTCTAAGACAATGCTACTGAGAAAGGTAGCGTTTTCTGGCTAAAATTAAATAGTAATCTGAGAGTCTGCTGATAGTTACTATAAAGATTGACTTGATTCTTGGGGGCTTTTAAAAAAAAATCTACCTTGACAGATAATGAAATAGAGAAATAATTCAGGAAATGTAAACAGGAAACTTAGAATAGCATTTCTTCAGTGGTTTTAACCAAGATTCTCATATGTAAACTCCCAAATGAGATGACATTCACAGACACCCTCAGTGCGATACAGTGACAACCAGCAAGATGCTCCATTGTGCCCCAGGAAAGTTGCTGCTGTGGTGGCAAATGGCAGCTTCTCTGTAGTCAAGTAAAAGGTTTACCTCATTTTGGAGCAATTGACTTGGCATACTGAGATTCTGAGGACTTTACCCTTCTGTTCCTCCTGAGGTGCTCTTGGCAGGAGGGCCTGGTTCAGATTTGTCAGTCAACATGCCTGTGGCCCTCAGTGTGCACTATAAGGTTATCTGTCAGCCTTCTGAGGATATACTTGAGGTGCGGTGACTATAATATATTGATTGATTTGCACACTTTGGTTCTGCCTGCAAAAACCCGTTGGGCCACCTGGTCACTCCTCTGGTTTGCGTTACGTTTAATGTTGTTAAAAGAGTCTAAACCACTGGGCAAAAATAAATGACTGCTGGTTAGACCAACCTCAATGAATCTGCAGAATACTAAAATCTAAAGAAAAATGAGAAATAAGTTTCAGAGATCATTTTAAGCTACTAAATCTGGGATCCATTTCTGCTAAGATGCAGCTCAGATTCAACTGCTCCGTTAGGATACCTGTGTGTGCAGTACAGCTTTGTGTTATTACCATTAGTGGAGACCTAGACAGTGGAGCTGAGAGGTGATCCAGACAGGAGGCATCTGCTTTAGGTAGAACTGAATCCCCAATGATAGGACGGACTAATGTGCAGTGAGTGATATTCAGTGACCTAGCCATAGGTGTCCAGCCTGAGATTCCTTAAGACATCCGAGGTATCTCTCCACTTGTGTCTAGTGGATGTGACCCAGGACCAGAAGGACATCTCCAGACCCCTGGAGTGGCAGCTGGTGGCAGGATAAAGCTACAAAGGGTGGTTAAGTTGGACCTACACTCCTGTTTGTGGGCACCTGGGCTGGGATCAGAGGGTTATTGTGTGCTAAAAGGAGAATCGAGAAACCTCGGGCTTGCTCTTAACCGTAAAACCATAGGCTTTGAGGACATCTTCTGAGGTGTGAGTTTGCTGGCTTTAACTGATGTTTGCCTAGGCACTGATGGTTCTGCAGGTGCATTGCTGTTCCACCCTATCCTTTCAGTCTGAGCTGAGCCTCAAGTCTGCATCCTGGGATCCAGGGCAGGATACTAGAACCCTTCTGCCAGATCAGTACTGCTGCACATCTCTGAGTCCCTGTAATGACTCAGGGCAAGGCTGCATCCTGGTGCTGTGCAACCACACAGGGCAGTTTTGCCACAGGTTAGACTCATCAAATAAGGACTTTTGCTGATAGTTTCTCATTCTACTATACATAGGATAGGATGGGAAAATTATGGGCTGTATGGAGAAAGGATGAAGTTTACACCTAAGGGAAAAAGCAGTGGGTAAAGTGATGTTTCTAAGGCTTTGTCCCCACTGGAGCAGGGCAGATGAATGCTAACCCTTCCCCAGAGAGGATGGAAGGAGATTGTACACAACGACACAACCCAGACTTTGTGAACAATACAAGTCACCCTCATTGCCCTCATTGCCCTCTTTCCAGACATTTTGAACACTGTATGTGTGTATATTAGTGTTGATAACAGAGGTTATTAGTTACAAGAAAATATGTGGCAGGAAAATGGTACCAACAGACACGTGCTTTATAAATTGTGCTGAAGTGTTCTAACTATTGCATTTTTAAAATCAATTTTTCCTATCCTGTCTACCAATGCTACAAGTAGGACAGAGCCACAACATTGCACCTCCAAGACACAGAATTTGTATTGTGTTGGTGTTAGCCACTAATAGGATTGCAGCACAAAGGCTTTAATCCATTTCTAAGTAAGTGACAGTGTAGTAATATGGTTTGAGGAAAGGACATGGCTAACACGCTACTTCTGCTCTTCAAAGACTTAGTTTTATAATCCTCTGCAAAAGGTTTTGTTCAGGTTTCCGGAAGTATTTTGTAACTGCCCACACATGCCTTTAAATATTGTCTCAAGCCCTACCAACGTATTTGCTGAAAATTCAGTCGATAAGTAGTTATGCTTTCTGTCTCTGAATCACCATATAATGCCATGTTGTGTTGGAGCTGTAACTATTATCTTTAATATTTCAGTAGGCTAATTGCTAATGCAGTTTTAAGGACCAGTAAAATCATCACCAGCAGATCAGTAATTTTATCAGCACTGCTAGATAAAGCTTCTGAGCTTGACTATCACATCTGGTCAAGTATAATGTGTCAGCCCCATGTCTGAGCGTGGGGTGGTGAATACTTCCAGTCTCATGGTAACCTCACAGGTTTCAGTGTTTGTGGGGGGATGTACTGGTGTGCTCTCTGCTGGTCCTGCTGGTGCTTCTGAGCTGGTGGATTCTTCTGGGTTTAAAACCGTATGTAGTTAGGTAGTTGAGGTCTATTGTAGTTGAGGACTTAACACTTTCCATACCTTGATCAAGCTGGATTAGTTTAATCCTTTTTCTATACACAATAAATCAGACTTCAGTTGTTTGGAACACTTGGTTGGGATTCATCTGAAATATTGCAGTGCCTATAGGGTATCAATCGAGGGTTCCTTCATAATAGAAATAGAGCTATTCAAATACAGACTCTTGACAGTACAGCCTAAGTTTGGCTAGATGAGTTGCACCTTAAATTCCATTGATTAGGCTTCAAATGCTATGATGGGAGTCTCAGACCACTTGCTAAGATGCTCAGACCTACATTGTGGCTGTATAATCTTAGGTGGCGTCGATCTTATCATTGGTAAGATTACCACCCTGGAAGCTCTTTCTCTACCGTTAACTCATGAGAACAGCACATTATTACAGCACTGCTTCATAAAGCAATCCTTGTGTTCCGTTAAAAGAGGTCCTGAACCTTTCTGTCTTTCCATAATGATATCCATATGACCTGTCTGGATGCCAGAGTCTCAGCCCAAAGAAGATTTGAATTCTGCCCAAAAGCGTGTTCAGAATTGAGGTTTTACACAGTGTTACTGAATGGGATGATGCTCAGCATCCTCACTGCAGCCCGGTGAGATTCACCCAAGTGTGTCAGTCATGTCGAATCAATGCTGGGAAGTGGAGATGTAGAGAAGCTGCTTTGCTGAGGTTTTGCCATCGATTCCTGATCTGTATGAACTGTTAAACTGTGGGGAAGGTGTGTGTGGCAAATGGGCAAAGAATCTGGTATTGCTGTATGAAAAATGCATGTGGTAGGGCAAGCTGGAATTACTCCTGCTTTATTACTCTGCCTTCAACACAACAGGGAATGGGGATATACTGCACTGAGTAAAACACAGCTTCATCTTGTGCCTTGCTCAGAGGTCCTGGCAGAGCCACTGAGTGCTTGATGATGAACATCTCTTCTCATGCTCACAGCTCTGTCTTTGCACAGCCAGGTCATGGGCTGCCAACTCTTGCTTCTTTTCTGCAGTATAAATAATAAACTATAAAGGCTGATGCTTTCACAAATGATTTAGAAACCTTATTCCCTTGACACTCAAAGAAAATCAGGCTGTTAAATTGCTGTATAGCTCATGAAAATGTTGTCCCTTTGATATTAGTGGTTTATATTAAGTAAATATCCTGGAGGTGTCAACCTTGCAGACAATGGCTTCTAAATGCCTTGTCAGTCCATTGAGACAGGCTTTGTAGGAAGAGTTAATATCTTCTACTAAAGCAAATGATATCTGAGGAAAAGAGAAGAGGCTTTGGGGCATCTGAGCTGTTCTTTAGGTCGCCTGTATTGTGAGTCTAGACCTTAGTTTCAAAGTGATGTACGAGCTGTTCAAAATGTCACTCAGAGAAAAGATTTATGATGTCTGACTTCTTTCTCCCCCTTCCCTTTTTAGTGCTGGTGTAAATCAGAAGTGGTTCAGTGGAGCTAAACTGTGTCAACCCGTCCGACAAACGTGGGCTGTACAGTATATTACCGGTACTTTCTTGGACAGAGAAAGAAACTCTTACGTTTTCAGCACGTCATGAAAGATGCTGGACAACTTTTAGCTCCTTGTCATTTTCTTTTCCCCAGTGGCTTCAAAATAGAGAAAAATCAATAACTCCGGCAGAAAAAAAAGAGAAGCGCCCTTTGATTGGAAGATGGAAGCTAAAATATTTCTTTAAAAAACTGTATGCTGCTAAATAAGGCCATGGCTATTTTCACCAAATGCGGCTTTTTAGAAGCTTAATTGTCTTCATTCTGCTCATACAAATCAAAATGATGCTTTTTGGCAGAATGAACCTAAAATAAATTCTAGTTGCTGTACTGAGAACTATGAAAGATTTAGATGAACCATCTTCTTTTCTTTTTTTTTAGTTTTTCCTCTTTTTTTTATTTTTTTTATTATTTTTTTTTAATTCCTTAAAGCAATTATAGATATGTTCTGTGACCTGCCCTTATCTTTCTCAGGCTTGACTGCGCACTGCAAGGCTTGTCACCGGCTGCACAGGTTTCTCCGCTAGCTGAGCGTGCAAAGGCTGCAAGGCTAAGTGCGAGCTCTGAAGCTGTGCCCTATCTTGTTGCCAGGGAACAGTGACGAAGAAGTGCCTGAGCTAAACTCAGATTTAGGAACCATCTTTGCCATGAGCTGCTTATGTGACCTTGGGCAGGCAATTTGTGTGGGGTGAGATTCCCCTCTTCCAGTGTCAGACTCTCTGTAGTTAAGACTCTGATTTGAGTGCCGTGGAGGACTCTGCCTATAGGAGGGGAGAGCAAGAGAAAAGACTGGCCCTCTATTTTAGACACTTTTCTAAAAATGGGACAAACCACCCACTGGGGACATCTGCTTGTCTCCAACTATAGTGTGAGCCCAGATGGCTACCATAGATGGGCACTTAACATCTGGATTTCTGTAGGACTGCAAATGTGTTTGGACTCTCTGTTAATCCCTGTCTGACTCAGATACAATCTCTGAAGTATCCGTAGTTGTCACAAAGTTTTCTCTCTGTGTTTAGTGTTACATGACATGTAGCTGTGACGTCAGCAAGCTGCTTTTTGTGCATCCCTAGATGTCTGAATGTTGTTGAAGGTTGGCTTTGAAGGGATAAAGGATTCCTCACTCTTCCTCACTGTATTTCTGAAGCCTGAGTTACGCTTCACAGTCACGGTTGGTCCTTAACTCCAAGAGTTGCTGACCTGACCCACACTCTAAGGATCCATTTCTTTGAAGGTGGCAAGAAAGGAGCTTCATCCAGCTGCAGTGATGATGTGTTAGAGGGTGGCTCATGGCACCCATCACCCAACAGTGTCAGAAGCCAAATAAATCAAGATGAGTAACAACAAGCACATGACCAGTCTGTGGCAGAAAGTTTATTCAGGAGTAAACGTGGTGAAAATCTCACTTGAGGAGCCTGGAAGGTGCATCTAGAATAACTTCTTTTCAAAATCATTTGATCCTGGTGGGATAATTCTGCAGCTGTAAGTGCATGTTCTGCATGTTAGTGTGTGCATCTTGGGCTAAAGGATTTCACTTCTCCTCTTTCTTCAGGGGTGAAGGTAATTTTGGGAGAGAAAGTGAATGATCAGTTCACAACTTTTGATTTCAGATCAAGCAAGTTTTCCCCAGTTGGAGGAGAATTAAGATACTTCTTTCCTTAGAGATATTTCATTTCAAGTTTTCTTCTTTTCGATTTAAACTCATTTCATTCCACCAAAGGGGAAATGCTTTTCTGGTCTCTTTTTAGGAACTAAAGCTGAAGGATTTCTTCTGTCGATGCTTTGACAGTTTTCTGAAGAGTCTACCTTAGCTTTGATCTCCCCCTCTCCTCTCCCTATTAATTTTTAACACTTGTTAAAAAGATTTGTTCTATTTGTGAGTTGTGAGAAGGTGTCTTAATTTATAGACAGCTCGAGTATATTGTGCTGTAATTTCAAAGAGTAATTTTTTTCCCTTCAAGTATTTAATTCACATCCTCTGCTACCATAGAGCAGCATAACTATTTTGAATCATACGAAGCTCTCTTGATATGCACCTGACAAGGCTTCTGACCTTGTTAGAAAATTTAGAGCTGATTTCTCACCAAGAAATTCACGCCCGAAAGAGTCCTCTGTCAACTACAGCAAAAAATTTTGGCTTTCGTTAGAGGAGAAAAAGCCACTTTTGTTTATCAGGAATTGGGATTGCAGGAAGTATCAAAGCTATCAATATTCAAATGGACAAATGATTACTTTTTTGTCCATAAAATATATGAAAACAAAACATTGGTTTTGGAAAACAGCAAAGTTTTCTGCCAACTTCTGTAATACTGTGCTTTCAAAATATTTTATAAGTGTTTCTCCTCTACATGCTTGTTTTTCCATTCTGAGAGTGTACAAGCTTGCTTGGGTTACTAGAGCTAAACATGAAAATTAAATGAATCCACAGTCCAGGCTCGGCTGTGACCTATGGGAGAGATTAACGGTGTTAGTGGTAGCATTCCTTGGGAGAGTCCTGATTTTGTTTTCATCTTTTTCTGTACCTGAAATGACCAGATTTTTGTCTCCTGTCTCTCTACTCTTTAATAAAGATGAGAAATATGGGAAGTTTTCATGTTTTTCAGCTGAAAAACTCTTTGAATCACCAGACAACATGCAGGCACTTTGGACCTTCTCAACTGCAGTAAAGCCAAGACAAGGACAAAGGAGTCAATGGGATGCCGTATCAGGTTGTTGTATGAAGGATAGTGTGCTGCAGTCTTAGTGCCAAATCAATCTATTTTCACTGGAGAAAATAGTTTTTGATCTGTGTGATGCACAAAATGTCTCTAAGGTTCATCAGCTCAATGAAGGGCTGTGCTGCAGCTGCAGTATCTTCTTGTAAAGCAGCAAGGATGAAATACAGAGGCCATGGTCCAAGAGAACATGCATCAGATCCCATGGGAGGAGGATCAGGACCCCTCTGAGAGGGTCTGGACTGACTCCGTGCTGGCTGACACTCTCCTGCAACCCACTGGCCTCTCTCAATGGGAAATTTGGCATTTAGGGGTAACCTTTGACATGAGGTGCATTCCCTGGGCGGTGGGTGTAGGTTAAAACAGCAGGACCAGGCTCTTATCATCCTGCCACATGCTATCTAATAAATACCAGATCAGAGAAGTGCTTTAAAGGTGCTTTTCAACTGTAAAATTCACATCAGGACTTCACCCATTCCCCTGCTTTCTTTTGTCCTCCCTCCTATTTTCTTTTTTTATTCTCTCTCACTTCCACACACCCCGCCCCGCCCCCCCCTCTGATCTGTGATATTTGATATCAAAGAGCTTTGGTTGAAATGAAGCTTTCATTGACACTCGCAGCCTTTGCTTTTTCCCTTCCCTAAGTCAGGACAGTGAATGCCCAAGCCCTGCTCTGGCAACGAGGCACTTGCTGGTGTTTTGTTACTAAAGCATCACAAATGTACCATTCATCCATCTGGGGCTCTGCTTGCTTTGGTCAGTCTCCACAGACAGACCTGTTGGGCAGACCGTTAACCCTCTCCATTTACTCCAAGGCTCCAATAGGTGCTGCATGGGTGAAAAGAAAGAGTTTTTAATACTTTGACATAGTGCCTCAACTCTTTCCGTTGTTTGACGTGTTGGAAACCTCTTTTTGGGAAGGCAGAAATCCTCCATCAGCATCCGTTCAGAAAAGGTGGCATTGAAAGGTGGTGGTGTTGCTCTCTGTGCTAATCTGGATTGCAAAGTGTTTCCTCCAGAGCGTGCTGCAAGTGTTCATGCAAATACTGTGCAATAAACTTGCTACTACTTCCACAGGACTCTGCAACCACCTCTTTGCACAACACTTAGAGGCACAGGACACCTGGATCTAGAGAAAGAAGACTTGCCACATGTATCACTGACTTCCTCTCCTTCCTTCCTCAGGCATATTTTGGTAGTTTTTGTTGGATCCTCTTTGGCTGCACAGTATTTTTTGTGTGCACACCTCTTAGTTTGAACCCTCAAGTACAGTCCCCTCCAACCTACCATTTAGCTACCAAACCATGTGGTTTCTTCCCTCTTCTGCTCAAAGCTTTCCGTGTCTCTGCTTTTGCCTTTTTTTTTGGTAAATCCTTTCTAAATCTTCCGTAATCTCTGTTCTTTTGTTGCTCTGCATGATGAATTTCTGTTGCTTCATAAGGTGTGGGGGGGAAACGTAATAGCTACATCTCCCACATCCAGATCCTTCCCAAAATGCTTGTTGTTGGTCTGATCTCAGCACAGCCATGGAAGTTAAGTGCTGTGCTAATGTGAGTTTAGAATTACACAAGATCTGGACAATAAATGTAGATAAACACTGAAATAAACACATTTCATAAAACTACAGTTTTTCTAGAAAGAAACTCTCTTGTATGCTGGAATTTGTCCATTTTTAATGGATCCGTTTCCCAAATCTTCACATTTAAGAGTATAAAACTTTTTGTTCTTCTCATACCAAGCACAGTAATGCTCCGTGAAAATCACAGTGATTATACATTGTTGCAGTGAGCACATGGATTCTTATTGACATTTACTAATTAAATTTGTTCAAACAAGCAAGGTATACCCTGAAGAAGGTGCAGAGTAAATACGGGCTTGAGAGGGAGGAAGTGTTGGGAGGGAATAATAGTCAGAAATATGATAATCATTTGTTTCTTGTGAGCTTTTTAAAAGGCAACCCCCCAAAAAAATAATTGCAGAACTCTTTGAAATGCAAAATGTCATAGAATCATAGAATGTTAGGAGCTGAAAAGAACCTCTAGAGATCATCTAGTCTAACCCCCCTGCCAGAGCAGGATCACCTAGGACAGGCCACACAGGAACGCATCCAGACGGGTTTTGGAAGGCTCCAGAGAAGGAGACTCCACAACCTCTCTGGGCAGCTTCTTCCAGGCTCCGTCACCCTCACAGTAAAGAAGTTTCTCCTCGTATTGAGGTGGAATTTCATATGTTCTAACTTAAACCTGTAGTCCTGTGGCATCACCTCAGCAAGTCAGAGTTCAGTTCAATACCTTCACCTCTGGTTTTTGAGGGGCAGCAGGCAGTCTGTAAGTTCTCACAAAGCGAAGTGATGCTCATTAACAAAGAAAGTTCATGGAAGGTACATTTTTAAATGATAATGCCCTTATCTACATCGCTGTCTTGACAAGGTGTCAATCATGCTGCACCAGAGCCATTGTTTGTTCAGCAGTTCATGGAGAAGTCTCGGCCTTTCAGGCCTGTCCAGTCTTAGAAGAAGATTCTTTACAAGGAGAACAATTAAACATTGGAATAGTCAATTTTAATGGACAGTTTTAAGACTCAACTTAAACCAAATTTTTTTTTTTTTTTTTTTTTTTACTTGAAAGGTATGAAAAGTAATGGTCCTTGAGGTCCCTTCCAACCTGGCATTCTATGATTCTGTGATGATTCTATGATTCTATGAACTAGCTGCGCTAGCCTCCCTTTACAGACGGAGCAAGCTTTGGAGTATGGGTCAGCCATTTTATGTGCTTTTTTAGGATGAAATTAATTTGAAGTCGTACTTCTAATTAAAAGGGAAGCTAAATAACAGCCATTTATGTGTGGGAGTGCATGAGTGGGCTGATGGATATCACGCAAGTTGTCTTTATCTCCCCACCATCTAGGACACGTCCAATATGGTTCAATATGCAATTTCTCTTGAACTAGGCACTGCTAGTCAGTGCTTTCAAAATCTCTTGTTACCTTCTGTCAATAGGAAGAGTCAATATTATTTATGTTTCAGAACAACATTTCCTGTGCAAAAAAAATCACTATCTGAATCTATGAAGACTGTTCTCTCTAAACTAGGATAAAAGACATGTCAATTTTAACAGTAATATATTATGGGAGTGTTCCCTACCACTCTCTCTAGTGCTGCCACATGTTACCAGCCTCATGTGAGTACTTCAGGCTCCTGAAATTGCTGTCACACCCTGTATAAATTGGCCTTTTCCCACTCTAAAGATGCAAAACACATCAGACAGTATCGAGAGTGAGAAGTATTTTTCTTGACAGACAACCGTGCTTCCTCATTTGAGGCCACTGAGGTTTCAATGTGGTGTTCAAAATGAGGCAATACAAAACTGGGAGGAGTGGTCAATATCCCAGATGAGTTGTGCTGCCATTCAGAGGGAGCTCAACAGCTTGAAGAGATGGGCTGAGAGGAACATTGTGACACTCAGCCAAGTGAAATGCAAAGCGCTGCACATGGGGAAGAATAAGCTCATGTGCCAGTACAAATTAAGGCCAAACGGCTGGTAAGCAGCTGTGCAGAAAAGGGAGGTCCTGGTGGACACCAAGATGACCATGCACCAGCAGCGTGCCCTTGCAGCAGAGCAGGACAGCAGCCTTCTGGGCTACATCGGGCAGAGTTGCCAGCAGGTTGAGGGAGGTGATTGTTCCCCTCTGCTCAGCACTGGGGAGACACATCTGGGGTGCTGTGCCCAATTCTGAGCTGCCCAGTAGGAGAGAGACGAGGACGTACGAAAGAGAGTCCAGCAAATAACCACGAAGATGACAAAGGCACTGGAGCACCTATATGAGGAGACACCGAGAGAGATGGGACTGACTATTCAGCCTGGAGAAGACAAGACTCAAAGGAGTCTTATCAGTTAGTGTAAATACCTGATGGGAAGGACTAAAGAAGAGGGAGTCAGGGTCTTCTCCATGGTTCCCCGTGACAAGACAAGGCAAGGGATGCAAACTGAACACGGGAAATTCTGTTTAGATATGAGAGAAGTATTTTTTTTGCTGGCGACTGAACACTGGCACAGGCTGACCAGAGAGGTTGTGGAGCCTCCATTCTTGGAGATATTAGAAACCCAACAGGACACGCCCTTGAACAACCTGGTGACCCTGTAGTAGTTATAGTAGATGACCTTGATTTGATCAGCAGGTTGAACAAGATCATCTTCAGAGGTGCCTTCCCACCTCAGGCATCCTGTGATGTGATGAGCACAGCTCAAGGTGACAAGCTGAGGCCAACCAAGCTTGTGCTTCAGATGCAGAGTGCGAGTCCTGCCTGTGGCAGCCTGCTGAGAGCAGATGCTGATACTGTGGTTCCCTTTCAAGAGCATCCTTCTGGGACTTGCACTGGCAGATCTGCCACTCGGAGGTGTAGGACATGAAGTCAGGTGATCACATTCCTCCTGGGCTTCCAGCTATGGATGAAACTCTGAATGCAAGTCAAATGTGATAAAGCTGCATTCAGGATCAAGTTTTGCAGATGGCAGGTGGCTTTGCTGCAGCAGAAGACTGAATGGAATACTCTTTTCTTCGGCCTAAAAAATAATCGTTTTTGAGAACCCCTTTGAAAATATGTTTGATGTAACTAATGTCTAGAAATATTTCACCATGTGGCACAGGCTGATTTCTCCATTCCAAAAGCGCTGTGCTACCTGTAACTTCCTTGATTGTTTTAACTCTTCTGCACCACGCCTTCCGACGGCCCTGCCGATTGTGCACCGCATAGCAAATCAGTCTCTACAAAGCTTTACATTTCCGTAGGGACAGAGGCTGTAGACATTCCAATGCATAAAAGAACACGGACTTAAACCTTTCTCTCCACACATTAGATACTCTCCATTTATTCACTAGAGCCCAGAGTGCAGCAGGTAGCACGGGGAGAACTCTGGCAACTCTCATTGCGGTGTTATTTTATGAAGATTAATGAACAGAGAAGCGAACAGGAGAGCTCAGCAATCTGTTAAATCAGGGTGTTCAGGCCTGTTTGTAACAAGCAAACAGGTCCGGGCACAAAGTGATACAGATGAGAGGTGTTAAGATACGTTCACGGCTTTCAGGGATCCGCAAACAAAAATCCTGCTGTGTGATCTGTCATTCGTTTTGATTATGGATTGCAACCAGCAGTGGAAGACATCTTTGGAGGGTACTGCAAGGAGCTGGTTTACTGACAGAGTGAAATGCGGGCTCCGTGGACTGAAATAAGCTGCTTCATTTTAAACATGGAGTGAACAGAGAAGAGAAATCTTTTGGAAGCTTCAAGGGTTTTTTGTTTATTTAATTTTTTGCAAGCGTGTTTAATTTTAAAAGATTGAAACTATGTGAAAAGTCAGCCCTTTTTTTTTAAAAAAAAGCCTAATTGTGTGAAATATCTAAATTGTTTTTCATGCTACAAACCAAACTGCTTGCTACATTTGCAAGACTGATACCTGACATTTTTGGAGAGTTAAAAAGGTTGCAATTAAAATGAAGTATTTAGCATCTCTGACGCAAAAAATTTCTCGCTTAGCTATTTGCAAGATCTGTCCTTAATAGTTAACAGAACCGAGTTATTGCAGTATATGCTGGAATAAAGCCATGCCTGCTTAAACATGAAGTCTATGGGGGTTTGCAGATCAGCGATTACCACTGTGGGAGGCAGTGCTGCAGCTGGACAGACAGACCTTCACCCTCCCCGTCATCTCACTAGCTTCCAGCCCTGATGGAGACCCATGGTGACACTGCCCATATGTAAACCCCAGATCAGGTCGCTCCGGTGCTGGGACAGGGCGTTTCCACCAGCTCAATGCTCTCCATGTCTGAGGAGCTTCTCAGTAGACACAGTGGAGTCTCATAGTGAACTGGTATGGACAGCAACAAGTCCCTTTAGAACCAATGGCCAGGCATGGGCAGTAAAGGGCCATTCTTTGATTACACAATATAAATGGAAGGGGACTGTTTCTTCATCCCAGGTGTAGGCTAGAAAGGTGTAGGACAGTCTCTAAAGATAATATTCTACAGCAGAAGGAATGAGACCCCTACCATGTCTGTGTATGTACAAGGCAATTCGTTGCTTTCATTAGACGGTGATCTCATTTTGCATAGAATTACATTCTGAATTCCAAATTATTTAATTCACTAGTTCAGAGAAGGAAGACATAAACGAATACCTCAGAATGTGAAAGTTTCTTGCGTGTTCTCATCAATATAAGCAATTTCAAAGGACTCATAGCAGTGTCTGTATCTTCTCTCACTGGTGGATACATGTTCCTTTTCTTGTGAGTTTATCAGACTGGTTTTCTTTTCCATCTTTCAGATGAGGACATGGTATTAGGGCTACTGTGAGCCAATGCTAGATCCTGTGCTGCTTTTCAGCAATGTGGTACAGATATAACTGACTATTTTCTGCTTCTCTGTTTCTGCACAGTGAGCGGAGTTATTTTGACAGCTATCTGATTTTTTTATCACTCACTGTTCATAACGTTCATAGTAGAAACTGCAGACAAATTCAGATATATGTGGCTTATGACTGTTACAGATACTTGCTTTCAAAAACCACCTCTTGAAATAAAAACATTTATACGGTCAAAGAAACATTAATTTCATAAGGTGGATGATGGGAATCTTCCTTTATGGCACTTTCTTTCGATGGTGCAAATATACAGATGAATATATTTGTGTATAGATACTTATTTCAAAATGAACAATTTTTACTGCCACCTGTATCAAAGTGATAAGTTAAGGTTGTAAACCAGGGAATTATTCCCATGTAATTAATTTTCTATTGTCTGTATGTGCATATATATGTGCTTTATTGCCTCTTCAGTAGGCAGAATGGAAAACATACGCAGTTTTGCCTATGGGCAATTCAACACAGTAATGAGACTCTTCAGGTATGAAAATACATTTTTCTTCTTTCTCACTCTCTGTCACACAAATGGGAACTGACTCCTGCTGAGGTGTTGACCCAAAGTTGGTTCTTCATGAGGGCGGAATGAAAACCAGGCTATTTGTCTGCAGTTAGTTCTGTATTGTTATGTGTGGTGAATGATGTAGTTTTGGCAGGCAAAAATCAAAGCACCTCTTGACAACTGCTTGAACACTAGACTAGATTCAAGCATCTCTTTGTATTTGTTGATATATGTGATACGTAAATACAATTATATATAAATACCTTTTTCATTCCTTAGAGTTCACATCAGATAATACATTTCTGTTGTTTCACCCGTAGCAAGTAATGAAAGGAGGGAACTGTGAATATCTGATTTACTTGCTGAAGAGAAGTTTTGTTCTGAAGCATTTTATAAGAGTTATATTGAAATAAGGTCACAGCAGTTTTGAGTGACCTACGGCAGTCCCTGTAGATTGGACTGTCGTTGTTGCCAACTTTGAACTCCTACTTGGTTGATTTGAATGCCATCTTCAGATTTAACATAGTCTTCAGAAGACAATTTAACTTCTTCAATAATATTTTTGTGTCGAGAGCAGTGTTTAGTTTCACAAAGGAATCATTTTGCAGAGAGGTGGCAAATGTTAACCTTTAAAAGCGTAATGATTTATTCCCCTAATTCAATGCAGACTTCTACTGATTAACATCAGGGGCTGATGGAGCTGTTATATTCATAGGTTATTCCTGTTACTGGAGACACTGATGTTTCTAAACACATACCCTTGGGAATTCGGCACAAAGATAAGTTTGGCAGAGGTATGTTACAGAGCTGCCAATACGTGGTCATTCCTACCTTCCTCTGTTGTGTCTGGCACCAAGCACACCGAACACAGTAGGTTTGCGATATGGTTGATGATTGATCTTAACAGGCAGAGCACTTCCAGTTTCCTTTGTTATTCTCTTCTTTTGCTGAGGAAAACAGTCCAGTAGCTGTTGTAAAATAGATGAATGTGATTTTCAAGTATAGCTTCCCTGAGAAATTATATCAATTTCTTGGCGTCTCTAGCTGTTGCTTATAGGAAATCTTCAAAATAGATTTAACATCGCTGTCACATCTGTTTCCCCCTGAAATTCTCCGTGCCTTGCTGCAGACCTCAGATGCAGCATTCTCTGTTCCCCAGGTGAACGGGGCTATTTCCAAACCCTAATCATGTTTCCATTTGCACTTGTAAGAGGTGGCAGTTCATCTATCAATCAACCCCTGCCACCTTGTCTCTCTTCAGAAGTCAAGCCTTTGATACCTCTTTCCAAGTAAGCCCACGGGACCTCTGAAAACCCTTCTTTGAATATGCCCAAAGGATACTTGAGGGGTTTTTTATTGCGCTTCACAGCTCAAATGAAAAATACTACCTAACAGAGGATCATATATACCTTAGACAGATTATTGACTCTGATCTGCCATTTTCCATTTTCATACGAACTTTTCAAGAAAAATCAGGATGTCAGGAGCTCTAACGATAATAGCCAGGGGTCTCCCAGCAAGTGGGCACAACGTAATAAGCTATTAGGTAAAGTACTTATTGCAATAACTTTTATCTGGTCATTGACAATGATTTAAATGATCGCTCCTTGTCATATTCTCCCCATTTGGATGTCTTAAATCAACAGAACAAGTTCATTAGAGAAAAAAAAGAGGCAGAAATCCAGGCTCCTTCGACTATGAATAAAGCTCGCATAGGAAACTGGAGCAGCAGAAGGAAGAGAATTCCAATTTGATTTGCAAATTGACTTTCTTCCACTCCCATTTGCAGAAATAAGGCCCATATGCCCAGTAAGCAATTGCTGCTCAAGGTAAATCTCTGCACCACAGAGGATTTCTTGGCAGCAAATGAAAGGAGCATTGCCACTCTGTTACGTACGCCAGCTCTAATAAATCTGTGGATTAGTTTTCTGGCTGCCACAATTGAGCCGACTCAAAACCATATGGTTCTCCTTTCTTAAACATTGCCATTCAAAAGGAGCGTGACCACCTCCCTTCCAGACTCATTTTTGTTCTGAGGAGAGCTCTGCAACAATAAAGAATCATAAATATAGGAGAAGTCTGTGACTTTATTTATCCCTTTTGCCTAGTCCAGCTGATGGTTTGAGATCAAAACTGCATTTTATTGGCCTTGCAATTTCCTTCTGTTTACAGTCTGCCCTCTGGTTCTCTTTATGAATTGGAGTGTGGCACAGCATGTTCATCTGGCTTATTTATTTGCAAGGAGTCGTCCCTGGAACATATTCTGAATCGTACTTGTTATAATCCTAGAGAGTCTTATGAAACAGTTTGGTGGTTCTTGGGCTGAAAATGAGATTTTGGTTCCGGGATATATTATTTATTTTATTTTTCCCAAGCCTCAAAGATACACTTCTACCCGTTAAGTACTAATCTCCTTCTGTAAATATGCTGAGGCCTGACTCAGATGCTGTTCTCTTACAGATAGTTCTCACTTGCGCAAATAGTTTTCATCAGCTGATGGGACAATCCCCTTGTGTGAATGAGAGATAGATGACAAAGCCAGAGGAAAAGACTGAGTTACAATGAGGGATTGCTTAATCTGTTCCTCTGCAAGGCAAGGTGTACCCTCCCTCTTGAATTCAATCTTTATAAAGTCTCTTCTAAAATTACTGTACTAAGCTGAGCATCCTGTTCTCACGTGTAAGTGGCTGCAACTTGGATGGTCGGCGCAGCTGCTAAATTGGCAGAGCCTTTTGTCAGGACTTATCAGTCTCCCATTGGGACACCTAAACAGAAGATACATTCACTCTTCAACAGCCATCATTTATAACCTTCTGTGTTAACAGTAGTAGAAATGATAATTCAAGAAATAGAAAAAAAATCTGTGTTTGGTCCTAGTTCTATAGAGGTTTAACTTTCTGGGGTAGTGCTTTAACTACTGTAGCTCAGGCGCTTTTTTTTTTGTTTTTTCTTTTTTTTTTTTCTTTTAGGAAAGAAAATCTTACCTTAAATCTTGATACCAAAGCAAGATAATCTCCAGACTGAATATAGCTATACAAGAAACTTACTCTCCTTTCTAGATTCCTACACTTGAAATAAAGCCTCTTTATATCAACTCGAGTGTCTCCACATTGGAGGACTTGTACACTTTGACCTAAATCAATACCATGAAAGTAGTTCAATGGTTTTATGGAGACAAAGGTGTTCTTTACAAGTGCAACAACAGATTTCATTAAACTTGTGTTTTCACCACATAATCTCTGTATGAACCATTTTCTGTTTTGCCTGGGTTGTGTCTTTCCTCTCAACTCTCGTTTTATTGTTGCTGATTCCTCTTTTCAGCCTGATGAAGATGTATCGCTCTAAACAATGCTTTCTCTCCTTAATATCGTAGGGAAATAACTGCAGATTTCTATTTTTTTTTTCTCTCTCTCAGCCATGGTTTTGTATATGAAATAAAGAATGAGTTAGTCTCTTTCCAAGCAGTGTAATGGAATCTGAGGAGTCTTAGATGGTGAACTGGAAAAAGACACCTCAGCTTTCACTATCCTGGCAGGCAATTTTACTCCTTCAGATCCTAAGCTCAGTATCCAAATTCTTCTGATATACCGTAGGTTTGTGTTTGCCCAAAGCAGTCTAAAATACAGGCTTTTTGCAGTAAGAAATAACTTTTTCCTTCTGTTGTCTGATACCATCTGATGAACTTGAGACCAGGACTCACCAGAAAATTACCTTTAGCTGGATAGTTGTTTGCATTTCTTTAGTTTGTCACTGGACTCTTAGTTTTGGACAGTGCTACGAAATCAGTGATATGTTATCTGACAATTCTGCTGGCAAAGGGATCTTCATCTTGTGCTGAGGATGCTGGGATGGGACTTGCGGGAATTCTCGTTTCTGTCACCAGATGCCTGTATGGTTTTAATCAAATTTACATCAGCTCTTTCCTTTTTCTCAGTATTTCTTAGTATTAATTGGCCTTGTTCTGCTTATATTGTAAGCTTGTTGGAGAAAAAGTTACTTACTCCTCTGTGTGTTCCTGGTACACACAAGGCTTAGCTGTGGCTTCTGCATGCTGCAAAATATGCATAATAGATTCAGATTTGCCTTTACTATTTCCCTTAAAATGCCTTGGTCACTTACAACTAAAGCTCGCAGCAAATTGTTAAACCACAAGGACTGAAACTGAAGGCCGAGATGGCCTGAACTTCTGTGTCTTAGACATCTCAAAAAGGAAAAAAAAGCCCCACAAATAAGGGGAACTTTGATAAACTGAAATAACAGCAGAAAAAGCTGGACATATGAAAGGTGGAAGACAACAAAGAGATGGTGGAAGAGATCGGTAAAGTTGCTGGAAAAAGGCTGGAAGTCCGGCCTTTCTGGGTGGCCTTGCCAGCTCTGTGGTCCCAGTGAGGTCTCACCCTCCCACTAGGAGCAGACCTGGGACAGAAGCAGGAATCACTTGAAGCTTTATACTCAGGTTTGCAGACTGTTCAATTTTAGTTGTCCTTGTTTCACCTCCACGGGTGGCGGTAATAGTGAGACAGGTAACGTGTGTAGCTCCTGGCTGCCGTTGAAGGCAAATTGCTCCTATAAAATGGAGCATCTCTCTGCACATCTGCCTTCTCCAGAGTCCTCCCCTGCACTGCTAATGAATTGTGTTACTTGGTTAATTCAGAAGGCAGGATACTAACCCTTCCCCGTTAGGCACATCAGAGCTGTTATCACTTCCTCAGAGGCAGCCTATTGCTTTGGGGCAGATAAACTCTTAAAGGCAGATATACGGGACCAAATCCATCCCTGGTGCAATTCCATTGAAGTCACCGGGGTTTTACACCTGAGAGAGATGTGAAGCTTATTGCATAAAGGCAGATTTTTTTTCCATCTTCCTTTCATTTACCTCTCCATGAATTTGAAATGAGCTTCTATGCTCATGACTTATTTATGTTGAACCGTACATTTAAACTCTGGGGTTTCTTTTTTTAAAACATGATGTCCTTTTACACTATTATTCCTACTGGAAATGCTCAAATGATTAGCCAGCAAAAGGAAAATGTTGTGGGAAAGCATCAGCTGGCACTCTCCTTTCTCCCACTGAAACACAATAAAGAGTCTGCACAGTTTGGTTTCCTTTTTATTCCTTAGCTCTCCAAGGAGGAAACTTTCATCATTAATGGGGAGGCTGTCATACCTTAAAAGGGAACAGCATCCTGCAAAGCTATCCTCAAAATCTGAAACACAGAACCATCCCAGCATCACTGAAATGTCCTCAGCTGATCTCAGAGTGTATTTTTCTCACTGTAGTGGATTTTGCAGGCAAATGGTTGAGGAGACAGAGATACAGGTTCAAAAGCAACCTTTAGGCTCATGTTATCCATAAACTTGCAAAGTGGGGTCTTTCATCCCCTTTTCCTTCCATCCAAGCTCACAGAGATATTTGCTTACGGAGGAAAATCTCTCTTCAACAGAAGGAGCCAAATAAATATTGAAGAGTAGTGAAGATTGGGGGATATATATGAATATAAAGAAAAGCTTCTGGGTACAAGTGCATGGCTTTGCACGGATGTGATCTCCTTGATCTGCATGCAAAGTCCATTTTCAACGCACTTCTCCACCCAAGCAGAATCCTGTAATCGCTCACACCAGTCCTCCCCTCTCAGGAGTCAGCTCATTTTGAAGGAATTTTTTGTGCTCTGTTTTTACAATTTAGGTAGAGCTATTTCAGGAGGTGAAAAGAAATTCCAGCATTTAACTGTGCTCCAGAGTCTTAAGAAATGTAGTGTCGTTTTCTAGGAGTGCCCCAAAGGTGCTATTTGAGTCAACACCTTCTTCTGAAGAGGTATCTCCCAAAAAGCATCAGAGCAAAACTGCTCAAGCCAGGTGTCTGTACTACCTTCTATAAAATGGCACAAATTCAGCAGTGTTACAGTAAAGTAAGCCTCGCTCTGGTTGTTAACATATGTTACTTGTGTGCTGTACGGATCTTGAAAGTCTTCCAGGCATCTCCGCAATGGTGATGGGAATGTCATATCGTAGGACTACAAGTTGTCTGCTGCTTGACAGCTGTCAGGAAAGAGAAACAACAATGAAAAAAGGGTTTTTTCCCGAAAAAATAAACAAGTGTTGCTATGGACAACACGGCGGGAATGAGTTCTCAAGATGTAGAGGCCAGGATGAAGGCTCACCAAACACATTCAGGGGTTTAGCACAGATGTTTTTTTTCCAGAAAGGTGGGATAGTCGAGAGCAGAAACTTGGACAAACAGGTGGAATGAGACTTGGGAAATAAACCAAATAGGAAGACAGATGTCTGTAGGAGTTCAGTATTTTAATCAAAGCTGGAAGCTTGGTAACCCCTCTGTCAAGTTTTTATTACCAGTGCTTAGTGAAGCTCATTTGGATGCTGAGCAGGGAAGTCATCTGACCCAATGTGGTCTCTACAATATATATGCTTACATGTGTGCTATTTGTCTCAACATCTTGTATTATCAGAGGAGAGAAACAGATGTTTTGACGACCTGCCTCATCTCATCCCAATTTAGCTGAAATAGATTGAGACTACGGTTCCTGACCTAAGCACACCTGTTTCCATTAAGAGAATAGGGAGCCCAGGCAAACAGCTTGGATCAGGTGTCTCAGCTGGGATCATCCCTTTCCAGACTTGTACTACAAAATTTTCGTATCTTTATTCAATGAAAATTGTGGAGAAAATCAGGTTATGAGTTTTCTGGCTTGTGCTGCAGGCCCCAGTGACTGGTTGAAATGTGTGCAAGGCGTATTTTAAATAATGACGTTTGTATTTACACATGACTCTGGAAAATGGCTTTATCTTATCCGTTGAATGTCTCTTTCTATAAGAAGCTGCATCTTTGCTGACAAAGAGAAGATTTAGTGGGTGTTTAGTGTAACTGATTATCTGCTGATTCAATCAATTATGTGAACCTGGAGCCAAAGAGAACATTATGTGGCTTTATGCCGGTATTGCAGCTGCTCTGTTGCTCGACCCTGTGACATGTTTGCTGTCTGGTGTAAATATTTGCATCTGTCAGAGAAACCTGACCTGTCCCCTACTGCCAAATTGTTCTGCTACAGAGACTGAAATCTTCCTTATTGGTTTGCATAAGGACAAGTACAGCCTGTTCAGAATTCTGGTGGAATAAATTACTGGACAGAAAGAGAAATCTTTGAAAAAAGAAGGGTCATTCTGCAATATAGCTGAAAAGCTTTCCAAGGTGGAGCCTATGCAAAGCCTGCTCTTGCCTTTAGTGGCCTTTCTGTTCTGCCTTTGTACAGTTACCGTTGGTACTGAAATTGTTTGCCCAGTTGCGTGGACGTAACAGCAAAGAAAACGAGGCTGGCGGTGATCCTGTGTGGAATTGCAAAGGCAGATATCGATGAGGAAAACGACAAGCAATTCTGTATCGGAAAGATTGTGGAAAGCAGAATTCCTTTTCTGCGGCAGATCCTTCTCTCCGTGCCGAACAAATAGCACAACCGCGCATGGGATCCAACCAACTGCTTCAGTTACGGCGATTTTTCAGAAGCGATGGCTGACACTGAGACTTTAGCACAGCAATTCTTAGTGCATTTCACTTTGGCTGCGTGGAGAGCAGGGGAGAAATATTGCTAAGTACGCCACTGTATGTGCTCGCTTCAGGGTCACTATCACCCGTCAAACAAGAGCACGACCAAATGCACTTCGTGCTGGAGTCTTATTAGTGTCTCAAAGCCGAGTTTAGAAATACCACATCGTGACTGGCTCTTCCAGCTTAACGTGAGTGGTGGAGGCTGAGGATGATCCTGACCTCATCCCCCCTGCCTGGCCTCATCCTCCCTGCTGCCTGAAGAGCAAGGGAGATACCACAGGAGCCACCGCTCTGTCCTGGATGTCCTTTCCAGCACCGCTGGGGCTCTCTGATGCTCAGGTGGTTGTTCCATAGCCCTTGCTCCTAACAGCAGAGAGGAGGTGGCACTGGCAGAGTCCATGGTGGGAGGTCAAGAGCAGCCTTCGCATCACCCAGCCGCAGGAAGACCTTGCCAGGCCCGTAGTTACACTGGAGACACAGCCCTTAGGAGGCAATGTCCCTTCTTTCCTAACCAGAAACAACAGCATCCATTTCCAAAGTTCTGATTCACTGACAAAAATCACAGCAGTTCATAAAACTTGAGCGGAAGAAGCGGCTGTGCCTGGTAGAGATGTGATGTGTGGGCTCAGCGTGTCGTCAGGTCTGACCAGGCAGCACTGGGTGAAGTGGGACTTGTGCTGTGGACTGACATGGGACAGCTGGCAATTTTGGCAGCTTGTTGCTGGCAAATGGCTTATCTGTTTGTCTTTCGGTTCCTCCATTCTGTCTGTCTGTCTGTGTGCCCTTGTAGTGTCTCAGGCTGTAAATCCTTTAAATGAGGAAACACTAAAAAAAAATCTTCGTAGTGTCATAGCAGTGTGGCAGCTGCTCCATACCAGCTGCTCCTAAATACTGTGATAATACTGATAAATACTGGAAACACTGGGTCACTCCGGTATAAATGGGGGCCAAAATCAGCATCTATCTTAGCCCTGTGTTTTAACTGGCTTCACTTCTCAATTACCCTGAAGACACTGAGAGAGAGAAAAAGACAAACCCACGATACAACTGTTATAATAAAGCTGTTTTACTGGAAGGACATAATGCATTAGTTGTCATGCACTGGGAGGAAGGGGTCAGTCTGTGTTTAGAGTTGACTTTTTAATGCTCACAAGCTGACAAGCGTAGGTAAACGCGGAAGAAAGTCACATGGCGGCACAGCCTGGAAATGGACCCCTTTGGGGGCATGTGAGAAAGCATCTAAAAAAAACCTTAGCACACTGGTTTTGAATTTCTAAGAACTAGGAGGTACAAAATAGGAAAGTATGCATCTTGGGCTACAGTAGTCCTTTGTTTTCCATTTTTTTGCCTTGTCTGTGGCGCCATATTATTGTTCAAAAAAACGCTGTGGAGATGACAAATTGTTTCAAGTGACTTTGAGCTCTTTGAGTGAAGTGACATGCTTGGAAGCTTTGAGGTAAAATCCTGGGATATTTGCCTGGAGCCCCATGTCATCACAAAGACCCTGTGAGACAAATAATGCAAATTATTAATTCTGTCAGTTGAAAGAAGGGGCCCAAGGTCCACCCAAGAAGGAGACCCAGTGGTCCTGTAAATGTGATGTTGTTTCTGGTTTTCCAGCAGCGACTTCTGGACTGCAGAGACTGCTGCAATCACACAGAACGTAACAGCGGGGTGATACATGTAATGGGCTAAAACCAGGGCACCTTCTCTGGAGATATGGCTGCAATAGATGTGTGCTTTCAGCACGTGCAGGAAAGGTTTGATCATTGTTTATAAGAAGCTCTAGATCAAGATGAGATAATGCCTTCTTTCCTTTCTGTCGTGAGATCTGGCTGGATGATCAAGCTCATTCCTTTCTGGCCTTCAAATTCTCAAATGCACATAGACCCCTGATAGGACGGATGTTTCTCCGTTCTTCCACAGATGCGAGGAGGCTCTGGGTGAAACCTCTTGTTTGCATTGCTAAGCCATTAATTTTAAAATGTTCATTGAAATTCTCCGCCATAGCTGGATTTGGAATCCTGGTGGTCCTGATGTAACGTGATCGAAAATAAAAGGGAAAGTTTTAGATATAAATCCCTTTTAATCAGTGAACCCACACTGATATGTCAGTTATTTGGAATTGTGTTAAATATCTGAGTGCATAAATAGATAAACTCAGGTTTACCTGTGAAGTCAGGTCTACCTGTATGTTTTTCTACAAAGCTGACAGTTCTAGTTTGGCTATGTAGCCCTTGACCCTCTCAGAGGTCTTTTTCCTCCAGGTTGGTCTAACAGCCGTATAATCTATCTGAAGGGGGTTTTGCTAGGATGCCAAAAGGCATCACTGACTCGGTTGCCCTCCCTACTTCTTTCCAAGCAGCTGTGGTCTCTGTAGCCAGCTTGGTTGGATGGGAGAAGCAAGAAAATCTGAAACTGCCACCAAGGAGCAAATACATACCATGGGAAGCTGTCCTGGCTAAGTGAGTGAAAACCACAGGAAAGAGCCCTGGAGAGCAGTTAAAGTCCATGTGCAGATGTTCAGCACTCAGTTTCTTGATTGCAGAAGTAATGACAGAGGATCACTTAAGGAAACATAATCTCCCTATACGATAAGATCTTTCTGGTCCGGTTTTTCAGGAAAACATTGCCTTTACAACATAATCCACTTACAGAGGTCTGTCTTTTAACAGAGGCTAATCTGGAAAAAAACTTGAGTGATATGTGTCACTGTGACATCAGCTGCAGCACATGCCCCTGTAAAACCCTGCAGGACTGCCGGGAGAAGGGTGAGAGGGAAAAGGAATGGGAGTGGGAGGGAACAAGACTGAGGTCTCTCTCCTAGGAGATGAGTGCTACATGAAGGACCGAGTGCAGGCCACAGCTCCAGATTTCAACTCCCCTGATTCAAAAACCCCGAGGGTACAGTCTCATGTTCCCCCACTATCAACATGATGCTGACAGTGAAGCTCGTGCTGCCTTGTGTGGCCGTTTTCTGCTGCTCTCAACCCGGCAGCATGAAGGTGTGCTAAGTACAGGCACTTTCATCCAGCTCCCATTTCAGATTTTACTTGTTCCCTGTGCACTTTAAACTCTGATTGCATCCTTTCATTTGCATTTTAAGGATTTTCAGAGAATAAACTCTGATATTTAAGTATTTTTACAACTTCCATATCAGGGCAATACAGTCTTTGCAGAAAAACGTCTATCACAGTGAGGGAATAAACAGTGAGTTACAAGCTGTCCAGGGAAGAAGGAGGATGTGGCATTTATTTGCCTGTAACACAGTATCTGACTAATTACCTCATATCCTAGGACATCCTTAATCTTTTACAAGAGAAGCACAAAGAAATGAAGGTACAAAGCATGCTCCTACAACTCATGCTTTCCTGCTTATAAACACCTAATTTTCTCTTTGAGTTGATTTATGCAGCTGTGAATATTTTGTATGAAGTGTCTATTCAAGTTTCCCTTTAATTTAAGGCATGATAAACGCAGCTTTGTTTGCAAAGTTAGGAGAATGACATGCAGAGTTTGGTAAATGGGGCTGTAATAACTATAAAAAGCATGGAGAAAATCCTGTCTCCAGTGAGAAGACTCCTAGGGCATAGAAAATGACTCCAGCATAGCTTTTAGTTCCTGTCTTCCCTCTAAACACCGGACCAATCCTTTAGAATAATCTACTATTATTTAATGTTATTTAAAGGCCACAGATGATGGAGAAGCCACTGCACCATTTCATAAATTGTTCCAATAATTAATTATTCTTGTTAAAAATATGTATCTCAATGTATATTGCAAACCTCAGCTTTCAGTCGCTGGATATTGTTACAGAATTTTCTGCTAAATCGAAAAAGCTCTTAAATAAGATTATTTGTGTTAAGTGAATTCTTCAAGATACCAAAGAGATAAATCATTTTCTGTTGATGATTAAAAGTCTACAAAGAAAAGAAAATATCAAATAACATGTTTGAAGTTCAGTTTGGTCGAAGTTTTCTGAAAACTCCTACTTCAGAGAGGGCTGTGTTCTCGGTGCAGCTCCTACTGGATGTATGTCCATCATATGATGTGCTCTGAGCCTCAGCAGCACACACCTCTAAAGAGCCTGTATTTCAGATTAAGTAAATTCAACATTAATTTCAACCCTGCCCTTTGCAACTCTGTTCATTCAGCAGAGGTTTCTTGTCACCCAAGGTTGAAAGATTGGCTTTTAGTTCTTTGGCAAAGGACCACGGCTGCTTTGCTGCATAACAGAACTATTAAGTCACAAATATTTGCTCATGGTTACAATAGTCTTGGAGAGATGCTGCAATTCTCTCCTCCTTGTAAAGCCAATTGCCACAGTGCCTCTGCCCCATACAGCAGTGATGGCAAATGCTGACCTTGCAAAAGCAAACGTTGTTCCTGTGACGAGCCATCAGATTCACAGTCCAAAGATAAACCAACATAGATGTAAAAATGTCGTATTGAGGCCCATTCTTTGGTTTATTTTATTTTTTTCTTTTGTGAGGTTAGCAGTCAGAATGAAATTGCTTTTTATAGCTGCAGTTAATCACGTTTATTACTGTAATAGCTGCAGACCAACATGACCTCGCAGCCCAGCAGGGTTCTGCTGTGACTGACGCTATGTATGTGATGTATACGGAGAAGACACATTCATTAAAGATCCTCTGTATTTCACAACAGAATTTACAACCTAAGCCAAGGAGCCAGACGTGGCTGTGACACAAGGGCTCCTCTGACAGCAGGAGTTGCCTGCATCTCCATCCAGGCTCTAACCGAGCAATAGGGCAACCTGCTGCTGTCACTGACAGCACGAGAGGATTCAGCACAACCCTGGTGCCCAGACCGGCTGTTGGCATGGACACTACGGCTGCACGTGACACAGAAAAGTTTTGTTTCTTTCCTTGGGTGTGAGGACTTTCAGTTTGGTAACTGGAACCCAAATCAGCTGCCACCATCTTCAATCTTCAGTTTTAGCTTTGCAAATGGGTTTACTTAAAATACTGTTGCTGTGGCCGTGGCCACTAAAGGACATCTCTATTTGCTTGCTGTCATGTCTGTTTGACTATTGAGCTTGAGTTTTTAATCTGCTTTAGGCCACCAGCTTTTCTTCTCCATGGATCAGAACTAAAATAAGTTCTTTTTTTTTTGATTTCATATAAAACCAGGTGTTGGTGGTTGGAGGTTATGGCCACTCTGCTGTAAAAGCTGTAACTATAGATCAAGTTCCAAGTTTGTCTGGCTTGATGCTAACTGGTTTTGTACTGGTAATAATGAAAGTGTGGGATCTCGTGGGAGCCGTGTATCCCTCCCAGAAGAAACTTGGTAGATATTTATGCTACCAGCCTTGCTGATATCATCTTTCATCTGTACCTAGTTTCAAATTTTCTCAGGTAATTCTGTGAGAGTAAATTTATCCCATTTGGAATTCAAATCAGACTCTTGGCACTTCTGCACTCCTAGGAAAACCTGTACTGCTTAATTGATGGTCTCAGAATTGAAATCTATATCCAACAATTAATAATCTTTGTCTAGTTTTCAAATCCTTTTGAGGTGCTAGCATGCCCTCAGTATATCACTATTGATCATGTTCTGTGCCCAAAACCAGAAAGACACCAGAAGGTAGTTGCACACAGACCACTTGCTCATACCTGTATCAAGTCTGAGTGGATGTGGAGCTGATAGTGAACCTGCTATATAGTGTCTATAAACCATATATCCTGGAGCAGGCTGCCCTGGTGAGATCTAATGGACCTCACTGCTCTTATTTCGTCTCCCAAACTGCTTATTCAGCTACTGCTCCAACTGCAGACAAAAAAAAATTACCTTTTTTTTTTTTTAGTGTGCTATTACGGTGTTAAATGTCAGCTTTGTCTTCACTGTAGTTCTTGTAACTGCTGCGGGGAATTGCTCAGATGTTCTGCTTTTATGGGATAACGGCTCTTCTGCTCAGCACCTCCATAGTGAGCGCCACAGGGGATGAGGGGAGCTGGGTTTCTGGGTTAGCCCTCTCTTGTGTTTTGTACAAATCTTAGCAAGTATTTCTTCAGTTACACTGTTGAAGATACCTCTAATGCCTTATGTTTCCAAGAAATTCAACCAGACCCATCACTCTGTGCTGTAGGGATTTGACTGTTGAAGACCTGATGTGGAATCCCTTTCGAACAGACCGTGTTATTGTGGCTTTGTCTCACCAAGCTGAGGAGCTCTGGGTTTACAGTGATAGATCCACATCTCCAAAAGTCTGCTTATGAGTCTGCTGCTATTAGCTGTTCTAGGTACCAGGCATGCTGCACTGGCATATGGTAGCAAGCCCTCCATACCCTACCCTGTGTGCACCGAGTCTTGCCCTGCTGTTGACCCATCATCACACATCAGTAATCATGGTATTAAATACAGTTTCCTGCAACAAATCCTGGGAGATTTCTGCAAGAGATTTTGCTGTTGCCTCCAGAAACTCTCTTGTTCTTTGGCTTTTAATACAGTAATTAGGAAAAAATGGAATGAGTAATATTAAGCGGCTCAGTCATGCACTTGAAAGTCAGGAAACGCTTCAAGCTTTCGTGGGCAACTGCAGCAACTAACCTACGCAGATGTGTCCTGCTGTCACCCTGCCCTGCTGGTGTTTGCTTCTGCTCCCACTCCTCTGCCTGTCTCTCCCTCCCTGATTTTCAGCCGTGCCTCACTGATGGTCATTCCCCATTTCCCCTGACACTCCCTCAACATTTGTCTTATCAGATCTCAGGTTTCTTCTCTTGTTTGGGTCTTTTTAGGGATATTCTTTATCCAGCTAGACACGTTTCTGTCCTCTGTAGTTTTTCCTTGGTGGCTCCAGAACTAGTGTGGCCAGCAGGACTAGGGAAGCGATTGTCCCTCTGTACTCCACACTGGTGAGGCCGCACCTGAGTACTGTGTTCCATTTTGGGCCCTGCACTGTAAGAAAGGCATTGAGGTGCTAGAGCGTGTCCAAAGAAGAGCAACAAAACTGCTGAAGGATCTAGAGAACAAGTCCTGTGAGGAGCAGCTGAGGGAACTGGAGTTGTTTAGCCTGAAGAAAAGGAGGCTGAGGGGAGACCTCGCTCTCTATCTGAAAGGAGATTGTAGTGAGGTGAGTGTTGGTCAGTTCTCTCAAGTAACAAGCAGTAAGACAAGAGGAAACAGCTTCACATTGCACCAGGGGAGGTTTAGGTTGGACATTAGGAAAAGCTTCTTCACCAAAAGGATTGTCAAGCCCTGGAATGGGCTGCCCAGGGAAGTGGTGGAGTCCCCATCCCTGGATGTATTTAAAAGATATGTAGATGTGGTGCTGAGGGACACGGCTTAGTGGTGACCTGGCAGTGCTGGGTTAGCAGTTAAGACTCAGTGATCTTAAGGGTATTTTACAGCTTAAACAATTCTATGATTCCAGGCTTTCCCCAAATCCTCAGCTAATCCCAGCTCTCTCTACTTTCTCCCAGTCCCCACATGTGTCCTCTTCCCACCTTCTCCAAGTTGTCCTCTCTCTCTAGGCTTTCTTTCCTTCTCCATTTCTTACCCTTGCTATCATTGGGATAGGAGCACATGGGAGTAATCTCTACAAGAGGAACCTTTCCAAGCAGGAAGAACCGTGATCTCTTTACTCAAGAATACAATATGTGTGTAGTCTGGTGAACTTCAAGAGCTATTACAAGTTCAAGCATGTTATTTGGGGCCAAAGAATTATATAATCATACCTCATCTTTACCAAAATAATTTAAACTTTAATATTTTGCAAAGATACACAGTTAACTGAATGGGCAGATTTTCATGGCACGGCAAAACTCTGTGGTGTGATTATGGTGCACAGACCATGCTTAACAGCTTTCAAGTGGTTACTGCATAGTCTGAGGTTTGTACAGTTTTACAGGTTACTGGGAATATCGAAGAATGCCTTCACTACATCCCCCTCACTGCCCTCCTGTCTTACTTTAACTTTTGCTGAGTTTAGGGGGAGGAGGGAATAATCAGCTTGAAGCAGACCTCCAGAATGGAAGTTTCAGCCAGAATTATTAAACCTGAGAAAATCATTAGCAAGTTGGTTTTCCAGTTCAGAAGGGGCGCACACCTTTGGTAATGGTTATCTTCGTGGTGGTCCAAAGCAAAAATTCTTTCTGACCTGCAAGGGCCCCTTTATACCAAATGTTTGCTGTGGCTTCTTCATTCACAAAATACAGCAGCAGACTTTTACATGCTGTGTTTCACATATTAGCACAAATATAAGCATTTTGAAAGAGCAGTGATGTATTTTTTTACTTCTGAGCTTTTCACAGGAACAGTCACGTGGCCCCATATGCAAAAGGAACCCACTTGTATCAGCTATACTCTTTTTCCTGAATGCGATCAAGCTTCCTCTCTGTGCATTGTGCTCTTTTTTTTTTTTTAATCTTTTCAGCAGTATATTTACCTCTGCATGAATTACACCATTTGTTTCCACGCTGTTTTTATCCTTGTCTGGGACATGCACTTGTTCCAGCATTGCCCTGATGATTTAGGACCAGTTACTTTTCCCTCCTTGCATACAGATTTGGTATTGTAAAGGGTGATTGCTTTAGAGACTTTTTAAACTGAAAAAAACCCAACCCAGTATTGCATTTGAAGTGAGCTTAAAAAGCTCTAGGACTCACACACAAACACCACGCCTGAACAAAGTTCTGATTTGCAGATAAGAAGAGATGCTTTAATGTGTCTTTGAACAGAGTTGTGGAGTAATTAAAGCCAGCACATTTGTAAAATAAAACTCTGCTTAAAATAATTAGTCTCTAGTCCTGCCAGTAGGTTTTGTACATCGATAATGCAAATGAACGTGAAGAACCCTCACTTCTGAATCCAGCACCGAATATCAGATCTGTCTTCGTAATGCAAATACCAGAGCAGACAGCAAAACCGTGCTCGAGATTGATATGTTTGGAAGCTGTGTGATGCACTCCCACTAGTCTTGAAGGCTTGGCTGTAATTTGAAGGCAGGAAGATCAAAAGCATGGCTCCTGAGCATTTCTCAGTGTTAGCAGACCATGTCTCTGTTAGGCTGCGGTGCGCTCTCAGAACTGTCGGGTTATTTCCCTGTGAACCTGCATCGATTTTCTTGCAGATTGCATTAGTTCCAGTCACAAAAGAAATTGTATCTGTTCTACACTTAATGCAAACCTACAGCTAGTGTTTTCCTGAAGGCTGCTTTTTCATGTCACATGCAAGAAGTCAAATACATCTGAGAGCATGTATGGCCTTATGGAAAGGACTTCCACGTTAAAGATATCGAAGAGGTGGTACCAGTTAGCACTGAGAGTACTAGTAAGTACTAGGTGTACTACTTTAATTATTGGCTTCTCAAGCGTATTTGTATCTAGAAACCTCAGGAAAAACACCCTTAAAGTCTAATTCAGTATGTAGGTGAGTTTAATTGCCAAGTGTCATTTAAAAATAAAATAAAAAAAAAGCCCCAAACACCCATGGATCCTGTTGGCATCTAGAGACAAGGTTCTGAAACTGGTAAATTGGAGCGAAGCAGCATCATCCAGCTAAGACAGGGCATCTCCTTGCAAAGCTGGTTAAATGACTCTTTCAGCCCTGGGCTCCTTTGCCATTATCTGGCTTACATGGTGTCATTGTCTTGTTAAGAGATATTTTTTAATGAACTACAGTTTTTCTTCCTTCTACTTTTTAATTTTTATTTATGCCCCTCCTTTCTCCCTTCCTGATTTTTTTTCCTTCTTTCTGTTCCATTCTTTCCCCAAGACTTGAATTGCTTTGCAATTAAGGCTGAACAAATGTGTGATCGCTCTATAAATAACCAGGCGATTGATCTCTCAGAAGTGAAGATCGTGCTTTCCCCTGCTCCCTTCAGTTGCTCATGATATTCAAGGGAAAACAGGTTAATAATACGCTGCTTCTGCTGTTCTCATCACCAACACCTCCACACTTGGATGTTTTTTGCTTATCAGAAGTGTCCTACTGAAGCAAGATGTTGTTTTTCTCAGATAATTCCTCACCCTCCTTTGCACAGGAGTCTACGGTACTGCAAGGGGCTGAGCTCAGCTTGACAGTCTGTTGAAGCAGTATGTGGAAATGTCTGCCAGGGAAGTCTGCACAGGGCTGGGGGTTGTACAAATACATCCAACGCACAGCCCCCTTCCAAAAGAGCTGGGATTCTCAGAAGCAAGACAAAGACTGGGAGAAAAGAACAACTTTCCCATTTTCCAGATGCGAAGGGCTGTGGCTAACCCTGAACTGCTTGTGTAATTTTTTATCTTCTGGTTAGAAGTCTTGCTGTATTACTCAGTGGTAACAGGGAAGAGTTTTGTTTAAATGTTGACACCTTGATGTTGAAAGGCCCCATCATCTCCCTCTATATCCAGCTCATCCCAAGGGTGAGTTGCTGGGTCTCATTCCTTCCATCAGCTCTGAGAAGGGTTTGAGTGCCTGCCTCAGAGTTAGGTTATAACATCTACATTATAGGGCTATAAAACTAGTTGAGAAAATTCCTTGCCTGAAAGTCTCTGAAAGGTGTGAAGAGGGGATTTTAGGCTCATTGCAGTATCGTAAAGGTCTGATCAGGACTGAAGACTGAGAGATACTGAAGGATGTTTAACCGACTGAGGTTGAGCAATTGATGCTAATTCCAAGCATAGCAGAATAATTCCTTGTCCAGCAAATATAAGCTTCAAACACCTGAGTGGCTCTCACGGGAGGGAGCAACAAGACATTTGTGATTCAACTCCAAGATAAACAAGAAAATTCAAATCTAAGTCTGACATAAGATCCATAAATCAACCGACGTTGCCAAAGTATTACGGCAAATAATATTTCATCTCCTGTACTGATCTGACAGCTGTGCAACTGCTTACAATGAAGAGAGTGTCACCCGTAACTTTGACACGTTTTGCTCTTTTTGGTTTAAATCTAAATATTGCTCCAGTGTGGGACTTGGCTTAAACTTGCAATATTTGCAAGTTTAAAAGAGGGAAGAAATTGTTTCTGCAAGACAAATACAACACAAAGAAAATGGCACACCACCTAGTGAAGTAATTTAAATGCAAATGAAGGAAAAGGTATGTGAAAATTGCTGGGAGTTTTAAAAAAAATAAAAGTTTGCCATTCGTCACAATATTGTGATGCGATTTTGGAGTAAGTCTTTCTGATGCCAGATTTCAGACCAGAGGGGGTTTTGTGTGTGTGATTTTTGGGTTTGTTTTAAGGCTAGGATGTCAACAGCCTCAGAGCAGGGGTTTTAGAGTGAGCTGGCTGACAGCCTTAAGGACAGCAGTGGGAATAGCAACTCAGTAATTGATTTGAGATGAAATATTCATCTAATCCCCAAGGAAGAGGCAGCCCAATACCCTCTCAGCCCATATCACAGATGTCATCATTAAAGCTGGCGTTGCTCAATACACACTTTGGTTTGATTGGCGTAGGACTTCCGTCACATTTTTGGTTGGATTTTACCAGATTTTATTTTTTGTTCTTCTTATAATCTAGAAGTCCCTTCAGTATTGTGGCACGATCTGGAGACTTCTGGTTCAGAAGGACTTGGATGTGTTCCCACTGAAAAAAAAAAAAAAGAAAAGGCATCCTGTAAAAACAGATGAATTGTAGCAGCTCCCTTTGTGGGGGATGCTCAGCAATTAGGAGACGGCATTAGGCTACAGTCGGAATAAAAAATTAAAGGAGCATTAAGATCATGACTGTACTTTACAGGCACACGCATTGCATCATGGCTCTGGAAGTGCATCGGTAACACGTCTCAACAGGGGACTAGTAAAGGGTTTTCTTTGTACCACATTACAGACGTTCCCTAGCCCAGTTTCAAGACAATGTCGTGAATTTTAAGCAGGCTGGGGAGAGGACAGGGCTGTCGTGATCCTGGAAACCATCTAAATAGCCTTTTAGTGTGATAGGAGACGGGGATACACATCACATCCAGAATGACCACTTGGATCGTGCTAAACTGATAATTTTTTAATAATTGCTGAGCCTTCCCCACTGCAGTGAGTTGCTCTCGGTGGCGTGGATTTGCGGAAGGGGGAGGGGAGGCTCCGTTTTCTCTGAGGTATAGCGGGAGTCTCCATCGTAAGCCGGTGGAAGCTGGGTTGCCGCTGAATTCGACGGAAGATGCTGGTGTTGCCCCTAACAACCGTTGCTAAGAGACTTCTGCTGGCATACAGAAGGATTGAAATCGCTGCAGATTATGGCCCTATTTATCATAGTTATATGAATAGTCTTGTTAAGGGAATGCGTGACATATAAATTTAGCGCGAGCATGATAGAAATGTAACGCACACGTCGCGAGAGGAGACTGTTACAGCAGGATATTTGCTGGCTTATAAATAGTCATCTCAGCCCGTACTTCCCTCTTACTGCTTTCGTGGTTTCTCATTAAAACTTTCGGGAGAGTCTATGAATTATAAAGCAGCGAGTAACTGCTTAACAAATTGGCTTTTTATAGAAGAGTCTAGCAGGAGCAGGGCGATGAAAAACACCGACGGTGTCGGTGTAACATTATTATTAGATAGCAGCGAGTGACGTATCACGTTGGCCCAATTCTGCTGCCAATTGCTGCAGCTCGGGAGAGGAGCGAGTCCCTCAGCATCAGCGTCTGATCCGGAGGATCCAGCCTCCGCCAGCCTGAATCTTAACTGGCCACAAAATGAATGGCTTCTTTTCATCATTAGATCACTTTATTAGTAAATTACTGTAGCTCTTCTGATATAATTCACTTCCTGGGGTGAAAAGGGTTTATGCCAATACTTGTTTTGTGTTTAATGGATTCATTATGCTTTTCATCATAAAATTCATCAATGTTAATTGAACGGATTAGCTAAATGTAATTAGAAGAGGGATATGTAAGGGGGAGGGAGCGTGTCTCTATGTTTCTACTTTCTCCTGCAGCCTTTTGCTTTAACTGTTGTCTGAATGTTAATACCTCTCTTCCTATTACCCTTTCCAATTTGACTAATCAATATAATCTCTGCAGTCATGTCAGGGCTCGTATGGTGTATTAGATTGCAGGTTATTTCAAGAACTAAAAGAAACATTATTCACCTTTTAGGGACAGTGATTTTTTGGTGGTGGTGAGGTGGATTTTTTTTCCCAAATGTTCTATTTTGTAGCAGAGTTTCTTGGCTATGAAATCATGTTAATTTTTCAGAAATGACCGTGCAACCCAATTATTCCCTTCTTAGTTGTGCAATGGTTGTTAGCATCTGATAATCACTTCCAGCCCTTGGTGGGGCTGTTCAGGGACAGGGTGCCAAGTACAGTTGCTGAGTGGTCTGGTTTTGGCCATCTATAAGTAAATTAAACAGTGATTAGGTTTCTGTAGCCACTTTTCCTGCAGATAAGATAATGGAAGCTGCAGTAGCTGCCTCGGGGAGAAATGTCATACCTGCCTCACCATTTTCTTCGTGTCAAGGATGCATTTATGTCACATCTTTATAGGTCAATAAACAGCTACAAGGGAATTTCAGCTGTGGGATGTTAAAGTAATGGACCTTCCGTTCTCACAGAACATTAATGCTTCTAAATAGGCTAAACCCGGTTGTTTCAAATCTCAATTACATTTACTTGAAGATAGGAAGGTGTTATCAGATCAATTCTTGCAAGGCAGAGAACACAGAAGAGGAGACCCTTGGGCTAGGTTCAGCAATGAAATTAAGTGCTTAAAATGTGTCATGACTGCCAAAGGAGTGGGACTTTTGTAATACGAGTGGTTAAGATGCCTCCAAACATAAAGTCTTTGTCTGTGCAGGGGTTTCGTGATCAGAGTCCCCAGAGAAGTGATGGAGTCATCATCCCTGGAGATATTTTAAAGATGTGGAGATGTGGTGCTTAGTGAGATGGTTTAGTGGTGCATTTGACTAACAACAAGGTTAGCGCTTGGACTCGATGATCTTAAAGGTCTTTTCCAACCTAACGATTCTATGATTCTATGCGGGCTGAGCTTTGAAGGAAACCGTGTGTCATGTGTCTAGTCAGTGTGTCACAGCAGCCAGGAGAGGCTGAGCCAGCATCTGTGTCCTCAGGAGACCCAGCATCCTTGCGTCGGGTGAGGACGCCTGGGGCATGAGGCCATTTTAGGGGAACACCAAATCCCTTTCGTCTCTTGGGTTGGCTGAGGAGCTGGCCTGTGTCACAGGAGTGGTTGCAGGCAGCGGCAGAGCTGTCAGTGCTGCACGAGGCTGTGGAGCGTGTCTACGCTGCGAGTTTCTCTCCATGCAGGCGGGTGATAGTGGGATCGAAAGATGAGAACAGGACCAGCCCAAATTCCTCTGATGAACACAAAATATTGCTTGAATAAAGAGGCTGTAGCTGTTGCAGAAGAGAGATGACATTCTGGCTCTGGTGGCTTTAGCTTGGCAATATATCCTGTCCTTCTTCCATCCCTTCAAGTGAACGCAAAAGAGTGGCTGGGGAATACAAGGCGGAGTTTTTCTACGAGGAAGTATTAACATGCACCTGTATTTGATTTCAAATACTCATTTATAACCACTTCCATTTTCCACCTTTACAATCGTTACTCCAGTTCTTTTCTATAGAAACCACAAGAGTGAAGTTCCGTGTAAGAACAGCTCCACTGTGAGCACTTGGGAGCGTTTTTATTGTCAGAGCCAAGCAATAATCTCATGGAAAAAGACCTAGTGCCATAATCTTCCTTCTAACCTCCAGCCAGTTCTGGCGAGAAACTCCATTTGCAGCCATCAGTGCTGCTTGACCTCTGAAAACACCCCAAGGTTTTCTTGGGGGAAGTCTCCCCAATGGGGAGCTGGAGCAGACGTCCATCCTCTGCAAAAGAGGAGCTTAGCTCAAACTCACCTTTGCAAGTGAGACCAGGAGATGGTCGAGGCACAGAGAAGGGTGTAGTAAGGTAATAGAATTAATTAGTTAGATTTGTTGAGAAACCCACCGGTACGCTGTGCAGCGCTGATTCCTGCGTGCACAGCACGTTTGGAAATGTGACAAATGCATCCCACGTCTTCCTGTGCTGAGAAGTGGCCACCCCCTCCACCGATCAGGAGGGATAAAACTGCTCCAGTAAGGACAAAGATGACACTGATTTGGGGGATAAGACCAGTGGAAGGGGTAAATCTTTTTCCACGTCACTTTCTCTGCTTCCTGTAAACGTGGGCTCTGTCCTGAAAGGATGCTGCCTCTTTCTCACCAAGGGATAAGTCCTAAAACCTCACAGGAGCAAATGTTGTCATCCTACAGCTTCACTTATTATCCCATGGACATTGTTGGGATCTGCATGCATACTTCTGCTTACGAACCACCATGTTCCCTCTCTGCATATCTTAGGCAGGGTTGGCAGCATCTCCTCCACCCCTTCTAGGCCTCTGCTGCTGGATGGTGGTGGCTGTGAAGAGGGGATGCTTTTAACCACTGGAGGAAGAGCCTGCAGAGGGAGCTGCGGCACACGCTTTCCCAGAGGATTGCCCATCTCTCTGAACCAGGAGCACACCCAGGTCCTCCCTTTACTATTCCTGCAGAAGCAACGTCTGTCCTGCACTTTCAGCGTTGCCTTCTCAGGGCAGCAAAGCTCTGGTTTGCAAAGTCCTCTGCAGAGCCCAGCCTGGCTGCTGTGGCTGCCAGTGTGGGCAGCACAGGCATGGGGACAGCCTGCCTCGGGGGGACAGAAGGACTCAGGTGGGACACCAGCCAGGCAACTGGGACTGTCCGTCCTCAAACTCAGGAGGAAGATTTGGCCTTGGGTTGTGGGTGTCACCTCATCTGCACTGTGTTCGGGGGGATTCTGTTGTTCATCTGTGAAATGGGTCACCGTAGAAAGTTAGGAGGGAATCGGGGATTCAAACACAGGCTTTTGCCCGGTGCCTTGCTGGATGTGTCCATAGACAGTCTGTAGGAGCAGCAGCTCTTAAAGTGCCTCCCAGCACTGAGGGGTACTTGGGATGCAGAGGGCAAATGTGGGGAGCACTGTGGGTGACCTCAGAAGGTGGATTATGACCAGAACTTGTGAATGGGGATCTGCAGCAGTAAGAAACCTTCCTGACCAAACTGGGACAGGTGGCTTCACTCCCAAGCACTTGTTTTGTCAGGCATAAAATCAGAAGGTTATTTACCTTCTTTGAAAAGTGTGATGAGGTTCTCTATTGAAAAGACATGTTCAAGAGGTTGTTATTTATCTTCCACATCTGTTTATGGGAACTTTTAATTTAACATTTCATTGCTGATTTTGGGCAATAGACTTTTCTGAGCCTGTCTTGCAAGATCTATTATCGGTGTTCACTGGACCAGATCGAAGAGAGAAATTGATGTCTTTTATCACTTGATCTATACATGGTTTGCTACTTGGAAAGATAAAATATTCCATGCTTATTGAGAATCTGCATTATTGAGAATTGTATCAATGCTTGTTTTAGGCTTATTGACATTACATTTAGACTGGCTATTTCACTGCCGTGTTGCGTTTGACCAAGCTTAACTTTTTTTCTAGGTCACAACAATCTCTTGCCCTGATAAAAGGTAAAGGGAGGAATTCCTATTTTAAACACTAAATAATTATAATTTAATATTTTTGAGATATGCACATTGATGCTTACAAGCCTTGATATCTGCCTAGTCCACTGGGGAGTTATTTTGACTTTGAAGTGCAGAATTGTGTTCATATTTAATAATGAGTTCTTTTTAAAGTGAGGTTTAATGGAGGTTTGTTGATAATTATTCTGCCTCATTGATAAAGATCCCAAACAGACAAGAGTTTAAAATTATTTCACAGCTGATTTATATGCACAACGCATAATTAGGATCATGTAATTTCCTTGCTAGTTTGGTTCTCATTTGAATATAGAAAAATGTCACTTACTTAGAAAAACTTTTGTACTTTGTTGTTTGACTGACACTGAAAAATCAAATATGAATTGCAACAAAAAAAACCCCAACAAGCCAGGTATAAAGTGCTGCTCACCATTACTGAGTACTATGGAAATGCTACTTTGAAGACAGAGTTATAAATTGCCTCACGGGTGCTTTTAATGTACTCCCTACTATATATTATCAGAGACCTTCACAAATGTCAGTTTTATAAACACCTCTATGAGAAGAGAAGATGCTATTACCACCATTTTACAGATGAGGAGCTGCAGTACAAGAGAGTTTAAGGTCAAAAATGTCCACTCAATTTAGTTACATTATTGGAAACACTTAGAACTTGATTTTTCAAGGCATTATACAACACAATATATACTTGAAGCACTACTGGGACGGACTTCAGGATTCAGGATTACACCAGATCAAATTCCACGATTTCCTCTTGATTTGAGCTTGGAGAAAGAGGAAAGCACAAGCTGTGGGAGAGCTGCAAATTAAGTGAGGAGCCCAGTGCCATGTAGAAAGCCAGTGGCAGAGGAGGACACAGGCTTCAGGTCTCCCCCAGGGTGTTCAACAAGACTTAATCTGGAACGCTTAATGGCTATGAGAAGGTGTATCATGACCAGGAAAGTAATAATTAGCTAAAATAGTTGGTCTTGCAGAAAAAGGAGAATGTTAACAGATTTCCACATCTGGGTAAAAAAAGGATGTGTAAATCATTGAAACGGTAATTTGTGACATTTTCAAATGAACAGTTTCTTTTCCATTGTGAACTCTTTTTTTGCTTGGAAATTTTTCTTCATTTCTACCAAAGTTAAAATCAAAGCATATGCTGAAATAGTGATTGCTGCATCTGGGGGAAGGAAGAAGTGTTTGAGTTACCAGTCAGCAGCACTTTTCAGGAACTTACCTCACCATCCTGGCTTGAGATGGAAAAAAATACCAAATTTTGAATTCATGTAAGACAGGAGCCCTTGTTCAGCTGTTGGTTTCTGCTTGTGTTAAGCCTAAACCACGTTTTGATTCCTGTACTTATATCTGCTATGCTCTTTGCACACTTCCCAGACTTAGTAGATCTACAGACTTCACCCCCCGAAATCACTCGGCCATGATTCATCCTCAGTGATTGAGCACCCTGCATCCTAAATGAACCAACAGTCCTTCAAGGAGAAAAAAAAAATAAAATACATGATCGTGTAATGAAAGGCTGTTTCATAATATATAAGTACCAGGTGTGGGATTGAGCCTGCCTAATTCAAACTCCCAATTTGTATCTGTAATTTAAGTACCTAGCAAGCCAGTCCTGGGAGGGGAGGGTGCTGAAAATCCCTGCCTGATGGGCAGAGAGAGGTAGGTGTCTTTGGACCACGTCTCCAGAGGGAGATACAGGCTGCTGCAAGCGTGTGTCTGGGATGAGCTGGCAGAGAAGCTGGCTCAGTCTCCTTTCCCTGTGTTTGTTTGACTTTCCTCCAGGTAGTTTTGGTTTTTGGGGTCCCTGGCTGGGGGTCTGATTTGGACATGGGTACAATGCTGAAACCCCACGTGGGTTGTGCTCTCCCCACACAAGCACATCTTCTGTTGCCCAGTTTTGGGGCACAGGGAGTCAGCCGTCGTGCTGCAGGTGCTCAGTCTGGGAGAGGGCATTCAAGCAGTTTGCCTAAGATATCATTAAAAGCCACAAGAAAGCAGGGCTTTAGGATAAGAAAACAGACAGGATCTAAATTAGACAGTATATGCGAGGATCTGTGCATTTGTTTATAAAATATGTTCTTACTCAGAGAAAAGGAAAGGTCTTGATGCATCTCCATCTGTGATTCCTGCCCTAACGCGCACGGGTTAGACCGTGTACAGAGAGACCTCAGTACTGACCCCTTCTCTGTTATTCCTGACTCAGTGACATTTGCCTCTTTCTTAGAGACGGGTGGAATTAATTTTTCAATCTCTCTCCACCGTGGGCCCCTTCTGGCTACAGAGGGTCTGTTGAATTGTTGTGGGTTTTGTTACGCAGCCTGTTTGACATCTCAGGTCAGATCTGAATCATAGACAGAGTGAAATTGAATTTTTCCTCCTGAACTTCCCCTTTCTTATTTTTCTGCAGGTCTTGGTTGCGTTCAAGCCGTGCTTTTACCAAGTGTCATACAGAGTCTAACACTGTAGGTACATTAACTGTACTTCTTCTTGCAGACAGATGAACCATCGTATGAGAAAGAGCTCATTTAAATTCTACAGTGTAATGGAGTTCCAGAGCCATACACTCATAATAGCGAGTCATTTTCCTTCTCTAATGGCATCGACTTAAAAATTATATTAGCAGAAAGGTGGTCTTTTGTTATGTTTGGGTTTGGTTTGGTTTTTTTTTTAATCTGCATGTTGGAATTTCGCATTTGAATGCTTAGACCTGAAGAACAAAGATTGGTAACTTTAATCCCATGTCTCACAGAGCTCATGTCTTGCAAAAAAAAGATAAGGTAAAAAGCTGAAGGGGCCAGATGATGTGTTGAAAATACAATTCCATCCTGCTGTACATTTCACCAAAGAAAATTCCTGATATATACTATATACAGTCTATGCTCTGTTTATGCTACTCTGTTCCACAACAGCCTGTATGGAGCAATTGCATCTGAGCCAGGGATGGGGTGAATTCTCAACTCCATAATAAACTTTCATCTATCACATATTTTTTCCCAAGCCCCTATTCACCAGCCCATCCTTCCCCTAGCTCTTCAGTTACTGAAACCAGTATTTACTATCGTGTTCATCAGTCAAGAGCACTTCAATCTGTTGACATCCAGACCTGATTGTCTAATGTGGCCTCTGAAACCTTTGCAAACTCCTTGACAAATTCAATTGTTGTATAAAGCAAAAAAACAAGGGGACAGCTGTGCACCACTTCTGTGATAAGTGGGATAAAAAGGAGGAGAGAAGATGCTGTAACAAAGAGTTTAGCACTTGCCAACATACAAATCAGGTGTCTTTGCCATGCTAAGCTCATGAGCGTGTCTCATGTGCCACTAAAGCTGAGCTAGTACAGATATGTTGTCTTATATTATTGCACCTGTGTTTTTATTTGAAAGAGCTGAGATCCTCTCCTCTGTACACAGGGAAAATTGTCTCATAATCGGCCTGTTTCATAATGTGACCCTGTCATACAAATAATGAGTTCTATGGTAGAGTCACAGTGTTTGAAGACTTTGGCCATGTTTCTTTAGCAAGTAGTGAGACCTAACAGCAGCAGGTCTATAAAATGAAACAGTTGGTGCTGAGGACCCCTCGTATACACTAGAGTCACTTCAAGGCATTTACTCCAGATGAGCTCTACCCACATCCTGTGAACCATCTGGTCCATCAATGTTTGGAGCACACTGTGTGTTCCTGTAGTGTTTCTGCAGCATCTTTCAGTTGAGGTTCACCTGGACAGAATCCAGGGCATGCGTTTCAAGATCACTCTCTGAGGTGAACCACATAGCAATATGTGGAGACAACCAGAAGATACACTCCAAAAGAGCATTCCTTATGTAAAAGAACATGACTTAACACACAAACACTCCTTGTTGGCAAGGTGAAGCCATTGTTCTGGGAAGAGATGGCTGACTCCACGTTTTTGCTTTCTGGCAGAGCTGCAAGGGTTGTGCTTCTTTCGTTTGACAATACCTGTGTTGCTGGTCCTGAGACTGGTTAGAGAGGCTACTGTTTCCTCCTCAGGATCTGTCATGAGTTGGGTGGTTCATGGTTTCACAGATGAGAGTTGCTAGAGCATCACATCACTAATCAACAGGGATTGTCCTGCAAATGTCACTGAGAATGAAGTTAGTCCTGTACTTAGAAAAAGCCTTGAATGGACTAGAAATGGACAGAGAGTTGAATCAAAGGCAGGAGAAACCGCCTTTGTTGGTTATCCTAACTGAGAAAAGCCCATGAGCTCCATCCTCTGCTCTGGCTGTGTCATTGGCCATATTGTCAACCAAGAGGTACCAGAATAAAGGACTGATAAAGATCAAGATCACCAAGGACTTCACGTGATTTGCTGGTAACCCCTTCAGGTTGTGAAACTGCAGTTGACAGGTGCATCCTTTCTACATCCACTCCAGATGTTGGTATAGATCTTAGCACCACCGTATACAATAGCCATTATGATTCAAGAGGTTTATACTTATATAACTTTGAAATGTGTAATTTTGGGAGATTTCTTAGCTTTTTTGCTTCCCTGAGTCAAATTTACTGGCTGGAGGAAATAGGTTTGTTGTAATGTAGCTTGCAAATATTTTGCTTCCACTGAACATTGTGTAAACGTGAACAGACCTTTGTCAGTATTTTACAGTAGTATGGATCTTAAAGTTCTGGACGTTAAAGATGGTTAAAGACATCGGGCTTGCAAAGTAAACTGTACAAGATGCAGCACTGGGACAAATTAATAGTCGCATGAAATGGACATTCAGAGTTTGGCAGTTATTTTCCAGCTTAGAGGTGTTCAATGATTTTCCAGAAGAAAAGGAGAAGACCGATTTTTCGCATGGCTGCTTTGCTAATTCAAAGGTGAACGCACTGTCACGGGTGTCATCTGAGCCTCTGCCATTGTTGGGCCCTACCTCAGCTGCTTTAACAGATCGTGTGAATGCCACTAGACCACCTGAGTATGAACTCAGTCAGGTTTAATAACCTTTTGCCCCATAGCAATCCCAAGTTAGCCAAGAGTTATTTTTAATCACACGTGGTGCCTCTCACTACAAGTGATCCATGCAGCCCCAAAGATCAGCAGACATCAGTCATCCACAAACCACTCACACACCGTATGAAAAATGTAGCTTGTGACCTCCTGCTCCCTGAAGAACAGTCGATATTAAAAGCAATTCCACAATATTCAATGCTACAGGCAAAGGTCAGATCAAACTGGCCCTTGCTAATGCACTGTGTCAGTATTTCTTTAGCGACCTCATCAGTCCTCGCAGAATTATCTTTCTTTAAAAGATGTCATGTCTGTCTCCTTGTGAAGAAAACCTTCTGGAGGAGATTTGCTCTTGCATGCCCGTGCATGTAGAGAGAAGCAGTATCATGGAAGAGGCGGTCTGACCACTTTAACCCAGGGGCATTTTAACTTTGAAACTTAACCACACTTGAATTGCTACCTGTCCTTTAAGGCGGAGAAAATACAGTCATTCTGGGACTGTGGGTTTCGAAGTGGTGTGGTAGGGAACTACCAGGAGATGTACGTTTCTAAAAGTGCTAGAAATGTGTCTGCAAGCAGCTGAGCTGAGATTCAAGAGCAGATGGTCTTCTGTGAGAGTGAGGGATCAGCAACTGCGTCACCGAGTCCACAAGTTCAGTCTTTGTTGTAGTGAGAATAAGTGATTTTCACTCAGCTTATATTATTCATCAGTGTGTGTGTATGTGTGTGTGCATGTTTAAATACAACATGATTATGTTCCCCTGGGTTTGGTTTTGCATACTTTAAAGTTGAGCATCTTCCGTCAGTTGATTTGGCTCTCAGGCTTTGGCATATTAACCAAACTAAATAAACATTCTCAAACGTTCTTAAATGTATAAGCAAAAATGTTGAAGAAGTTAAAATTACCATAAATCCCACCTTTCCACCGAGCTCCAAGCTACCATTTTAGTTTTGCTATCATGTATTTCAAGCTCCACATATATATCCTAAATGGATAGGGGGTAGGAAATGAGTTTGGAGAGGGTTAGGTCTGTTTGCCACCTTCTATTTGTTTAGCTTTTAGATTCATGCAGTTATTTTCCTTGTCTTCCTTGCGAGAACGAGACATTTATGTCTATAAAAGTGTGCCTTGTATTCTCTGGGGCTTTCAGAAAAAAAAAAAAAAAAGAAATGTAAGATCTGCAGTACAATGATGGAAGCTGGCAGTTCTCAAATGATATGAAATGATTTTAGTTTAGTCTTCTTCTTCTGTATCTCCTACTCATCTACCTCCCTCCCTCGGAGTCAAGCATTATCTGTATTTTTTTCTAGTGTTCCTCTGATACTTTTGCTCTCCACTTGATAAATGCAATCAAACTGTAGAGCAGAGCAGAGCTGGTAAATTAAAGTACTTAAGACAAGAGCTGATTTCAGAAAACAGCCAGAATTTTGTGTGGTTTTCAGACAAAACCTGAAGTTCATACATGACTTCACAAGCAACGTTCCCAGATCTCTAATGATCTGTGGTTGTGGGAGAGGAAGCAAATTGTTGTGCTCATATTTCTGTCATTGTATGATTTGGATTTCCCCAAGAAACTGCCTGGAGTTATTTAATTACTGCCGATTACCTATTCGCAAGAGAGGTTCTTCATGGAAACGCGCGCCTTCACGCCCTCTCCTACAATACATACATATGAAGAAAAAATTGCACAAAACATCTGCTTCCTATTTCCTCCAGGCTGCCTGCTTTTGGGAATAATGGCTCTTGAGAAGCCAAAAAGCGCTGCCATTCCTCAGCATGTCATCCCTCTGGATCCGAGCACAGCTCTGCCCCTCAGCACCCTGAAGACCAGGACATTTTTGCAACTCCTCATGTTCAGACCAGCCTCCACTCCACCAGTGATCAACAATTGCAAATCTTGCAAGGATAGTCTCTGAGGTCCATGGACCTCAGATGGGCTCAGCAGGAACCCAATGGGTTGTTGGCTCCTCCTTCATACCCTGAAGGGGTGGCATTGCTCCTCTGGGCTGGTTTGGAGGCCAGCCTTACAGTGAAGGGTCCATAGCAAGATCTCAGGTTTTATTTCATGTTATTGGAAGAGAGTCTGATTTTTTGCCCAAGGACACCACAGTCATGGTCCCTAGTACAAGGAGGTGGGCCAAAAGCCTAGAGCAAGTTTTAAAGACCTCAGAGATGAAAAATCTCTACTTGGGCAGCTTTAAGGGCAAGGCATCTGGAGACACCTGTAATGAGGTGCTGCTACTCTGTTCAGGGTGGAAACTGCTGGGTACATAGAGCAGTTGTTATCAGGCACTGTGAGCCATGGAGAGGTCCGATGTAGACCCATCATGTTTATTTAAGTAGGCTTGTTCATGGAGAGTGGCTTTATGATCTGGGGGAATGTTTTGTACACTGCAAAATGTTAAATGACCCCTGATAAATAACGAAAGCAAATTAACAGGCTGCTCTGAAAGCAGTCAGGCTTAATTATCTCAAAATACAGGGTTTTGCCGGACTATAAAAACCTGTTATTTATTTTCAAAGTTTTGAAAACATCTGTAAGCTAAATGTATTTGAATGTGTATTTGTATATTTACATGCCCGTGTATGTGATGATTATTCAAAGAGAATGGACTTTACTACTCATTTCTGCTATATCTCCTTTTTTTTGGCTCTGGTTTTATTTTCTAACTGTGGCAGTTAAATGCTTGGTGTCAGCGAAATGCACGATCTTTCCCTGCATTTTTCGGTTTTGGAAGGAAGATTTGTTCTCACCCTCCCAAAATAAAATCTGCACCCACTACCTACTTGAAGTATCCCCTGATGCCTGCTTACTCAGTATAAATATATAGGACTCTAGATCTCAGCCCTCCCCTGTTTGCCAGCCCGGGCACTAATTCTCCCATTTGACAAAATTTTGTAAGAGGACAAAGTCGAACGTCACATCTAATCATTGATCAGACCATAATGAATTGCATATATTAGCACACTCACACTCTTATTTCTTTGTCAGCATGTTTTGTTTTTTTTTTTTACTTAGAAAAGGGAATAAAATGTAGCACAGTTTTTGTTGGTGTTACCAAAGGTAAGGAGTGGAATTATTACATTTTAAAAAAACCAACCTGAACATTGCCTTTTCTAGCTGCAGGATTTGCATACCTAAGATGAAAATGCTTATCTGATGGTTCACGCTGAGTGTGGCATCACATGCAGTCATTAATGATCAAAATCTTTCTAATTCAGGTGTTAAATTTTAATTAAGTCACCGTGCTGATTAATACCAAATAACGCAAGGCAGGAATGACTGCATTTTGCTCACAAGGGACTGGCTGCTGTGCAGATCTGGTAGTGTCGGAGCACCCTCATTAAATGTAGCTCAGCTGTGCTGCATTACCCTCCAAAATCCAGTGATGCAATCACCATTTCCAGCCATATATACCAATTTGTCCTGTATTCAAAGCGCTGCTCTCTATTTTGCACAGGAATAGCTAAATGGGCTGTGCAGAAAGATAGTTTCTTTCTGTTTGTTGTTTGTTTTGTGAATGAGAAGCATTGTGCTTGTTCCTAAAGGTGCACAAGGTAAGGAAGAAATAGCTACTGCTGCCTTTTCCATCCTCTGGCCTTCTGATGGAGAACACTTTGCCTGAAATCACACATATCCTGTGTCACTTCCACGTATTTCGTTAGCAACGTCAATCCCAAGAAGCAGGTCAAGACTAGCATTGAAAGCTGCCACCTTGACCGGCTGCTGCTCTGGGTCAGTAGAGGCCACCAGACTCCCAGCTACCCTTATTTACCTATCCACTTGAGCCGCCGTCTAACTGGATTAAGTGATCCAATCCATCATGTTTGTGATTATCTCACTGAAGCAATTGATTGGGAAAGAGCAGGTGAATGTCATCCCATGAGCCACAGTTTGCTTTGGCACATGATACAGACAGTTGGTCCACGGCTATGGACGAGCCCTTTAGAGACAGTGGGTGTTAGGGCTTTTGTCCTGCTCTTCCAACAGGCTGGAGAGCTTGCCAGGCTGACAGTGCTCGCTGGTAGACGCTGCTCTTCATATGCCTGCCGTTGCTAGTCACCAAGGTGCTGACCATGAGGTTGAAACGTATTTATTTTATGATTATATCACAATATTCTAAAGAGAAGGCTAGTCATGCCTTAATCCAGGCACTGGATATCATTATGCTGCCTCAACATAGTAAAATACTTTATGTTTACCTATTTTCCCTAAAATACCTTTAGCACACTATTTGTTAAATGGCAAATAGATAAACCGCATTTATTTACAAAACCCAAAGCAGACAGCACAGGGGCAAAGTTGGTAAGAACAGGTGAAAAGAAATAAAAAATCATGACCTTGCACTCAGGTTATCTGTAATGGCTTCTTTTCTGCTTCATTATCCACTCTTAGTGCTCTGTCATCTTGAGATTGCATTCATTGGACAGTTCCCCAAATTAGTGCACCCCATCTGATTATATGTCCTATACAATATATTTGATTATATAGTCTGGATCCGTCACCAGTGGTCATTCAGGTTTGACTCTCCATCTCGTTCATGGCACAGGACACTCTTGTCCTTCCCTTCATCCAACCGCCTTCTGGCCACCACCCACTTTGCTTGCGCTCATGTCCCTTCAGCCCAAGCAGTATAGCGCTGCCCATAAGGGCAGGAGGTGATTTTTCTGACCTAGTTTAGGTCATCTGAAAACCAGACATCTAATTCTGGGCTGTTCACTCTACTGTCTCCCTATAGTAGATGAAAAGTAGTAGGTGCCTCCAACAGGTGGTTCATCTCATCGTAAAATTGTCATCTAAGATCAGATGAGTGGCCTCTGGACACCTGTGGCTAGGAGGAAGCACGGTGTGGGGTGACTAACTTAAAATTAGGCATCTGATTTTGACATGTCTGAGTTCAGATGAGAGAAATCTTCCCTTCAATGACTGGTTTTACTCAGAGTAAGTCTAACTTGGACCTTCAGGCTGGACTTAGGAAAGCTCTCTCTTGGATGTCTGAAATCTTTCCAGAGTGTATGAGGGGTGTTTTTTTCAGAGCTAGATGATAATTTTCCCCCTTTTGTTTTTTTTAATAGAATAAAGGGAAGAAAAAGTTTAGGGGCCTGCCTCTTTGTCCCACTGGAGTGGTGTGTCGCAGAGGCGAGGATCTGGGAGGTCAGTCAGGGTCCTATGAGAAAGGTAGATCCCTCCCCCAGATAAACTGTGAGGTCCCTTGGTTCTGTGAGGGGCTCCTTTCTGTCCCAGCGCATCTGTAGAGCCAGATGGCCTAATGCTGCTCTGTGTTGGCACTGTAGATCAACTTCACCAGCACTGAAAAAATAGTTTGCTGGGGGCTCCTGGGCCATCATCAGAGGCCGTGAACTTCCTACCAGTTAAGCAGCGATGACAACCTAGGTGAGGCAGCAGCTGTACCTGACTGCTGAGTCTGAACACACGTGACTGCAAGAGAATTAATCCCAGATAATGAATACACCTCGCGTGGAGCTGATTATTCACTGTGTGTAGCAGAACAGGTGGTCTGCTGTCAAGCAGAAGGACAAGTGCTTTACCCCCTCAGAGGCTGGAATCCAAAAAATGACATTTCTTTTTCTTTGGCCGCTTTGACAGAGTGAAAGGGTTTCTGAGCTCCCTCGGGGGGGTTAAAAATCAAAAATACAGGGATCCTTGGCACTCCTGGTGTTTCATCCAGTGCAGAATATGACCAAGGCTCAGTGTTGTCCCAGAGTAGCAATGGCAGCGTTGCCATCCATGCAGGCAGCAGCAGGGCGGGGACGTGGGTTGTTAACACCTCTCCTGCCTTTTCTCCTCTCTGTACAGCAAACACTGCACAGCATCCAGGGAAATACATTTTTATCAAATGCAAGAGATAATGTGGGTGAGAATGTTATGGTTGCAGGCTGGTAGGCTTGCACATACAAAAAAAAAAAAGAAAGCCTGCCGGGGTTTAAAATTGCAATGGCTTTTAATGTATTTCTTGTCCCAGTATTTATCTTTCATGTGATGAAAGCAGCCAGGAGAAACTGTTAAAGGTGCAGTTAGTGGCAATTGTCAAATTGTAAATCAAATGGGAAAAGCAGAGTGGGTCAATAAAAATAAATAAGAGGGATGGTCCCCTGGGTGGGACGGAAAAGCCAATTCTTTTGTTAGTCTGAAAATAACCTATTTCTCCTCCAATAATCAAGAATATTTCATTATATAGAAAAACATCGGTGAAGTAATAGTGAATTGTCTTAACCTGAAATTGCACATTGTCCAGCGCACCACACTAACTGCGTGAAACCAAACGACTAGAAAACAAACAGCAAAGAGGCTCTCCTGGATGCAGTTCTGGGTGCTGCCACCCACTATCTCCTAATTGAAACATGACACACACAGGAGCATTTCTTCCCCACAAACCTCTTACGAGTCCAATACGACTTCTTGCAGACATTCAAATATCTTAATAGTACTTACCTTCTCCCTGGTCAGGTAGTCTGGGCAACACCGCTGAAGTTACTCTAACTAGAGCTCCTCCAATCCCAGTGTAAAACTTCACACATACCCCAGGCTTTACCTCTACACGCTCTGTACCGCTCCCAAGAAGAGATGGTGGTTCATAGCTCCCTACATACCAGGGTGAACTCTCCAAGACGGTTTTACTCCTTGGTACAGACAGATTTGACCTCTGGCCTTTAAAGATCAAAGGCTATGGTCTGACACCATTGTACCATCTAACTTCCACTTCATTTGATCTGTTTATATGGCCACTATTTTCCACATCATTGACAAGGCACTGGGTGGGTGATTTGTCACAAGGTTGACAGTTATAGACTGTAATATGTATAAATAGCCCCTGTATTTTAAGGTAATCAATAGAAAAATGAGGCTCAAAGTCTGAAAGGTTACGAATAAACGTATTTATTCCCACCTTGTGCAGACATAAGGGGCAGGGGGCTTCACTGCAAACTTCCACACAAAACACTTATTTCACAGGCCTCCCGTGAGCCAAGACCTCAGCTGATCTAGAGGAACAGCAGCTCTGTTGGTGACACAGGGGCCGCCTTTTTATGCCAGACTTTATTTTGCCATCACAGAGAGCTGGGCTTTGCAGTTGTGCTTCCTCCATAGGCTAAGGTCTGTACCGTGTGTAGGTGTATGAGGCACCCCACAACTGCAGGGCAAACAGCCACCAAGCCCAGCGCACAGCATCCACTGATGGGTGTGCACGAACGCATTTTCTTCCTAAGCTAAAAGATGCAGCCAGACCCTTGTATTTAACAGCCTCGAAAGGAATTAACCACTCTAAAGTTATCTGTTTCCTTGATCTATTTCCTTTTGAATCACTTACACCTTGAGCCCCACAGTATCTTTTGGCAATAGATTTCAGTTGAATAACGTGCTGTATGAAATGTGCTCTCTTAGGTTCATTTTTGACTAATGCTTGATGACATTGCTGCATGCCTACTAGTTCCTAGGTTAGGAGAAACAAACAATTCCTCTTTGCTGCACTATTTGTGATTTTACAGACCTTTAACCCCTCTTTATCACTTTTTCAAGCCCAAAATTTCTCTGTTCAGTTCCTTCCATTTCGTGAAAGCCCTTCTACACCTCTGGTCATTTCTGCCTCTCGTCTCTCTCTTCTCTGTTAGAGATTGCGTGCACACGAGGGGCTCCTTACGGCCTCAGTAAAGTCAATGGGAGCATGCCGTCTGCTTCTGCAGGGGATAAAAACATTACCTACTGTTCAGGTGGGTTTTTTCCTGAGCACTGGTTGATCTTTGCTATGACTCCCAAACTAGGTGTGAGTTATGGCTTCTGTTTTTCAGGAGGGAAAGCAGAAACTGGGAGTAACCTAGAGATTTCAAAGATCATGACTGTCTCTCATCTGGCCACGTGTCTGAGCAGAGGGAATGAGAAGCAGATGAGGGAATTCTTGGCAACCTGCCTTATGTGACATCCCTTTGCTGACAGGGGATGTCACATATTTCTGTCTGACTTGATGATCTCTTTTACTCGGTCTTGCAACTTCAATGCTTCACAGCAAGCTGCGAGTCTGCTGGGGAGGTTGTGAGCTATCTAGGTGACAGCGATAGTGAGACACAATTGCAGAAGCTGTAATAAGCAGTATTGATTTTGAATAAACACGTGAGTAATATTGACTTGGAGAAGCTGTCTTGTAACAAGTGAAAGGACTGACTGGCTCCAAAGGATGGAGAAGTGGAAATCCCTTTCTGGAACTGGGTAAGGCAGGTTTCAGTCACAGATACGAAAGCACAGTCTGTTTACAGCATCCTTTTTCTCAGTTCTGTTGGCAGATGAAGGAATAAGAACCACAGGGCTTTGTAGCTGAGTGAAGAATAAGGTGTTTCAGCCAAATTGGTAGAAGGGGCACAATGAACAGAGCAGCGTAAGCAAGTGGTGAGTGAGCTGTGCTCCAGTGCTTGAGAAGAGCTTGTCATCTGAATGACACAGAAATGTTAAAAGGAAAGAGAACAAAGGTCTTGGTGAAGCATAGCTGTGAGAAACAGGAAAGAGAAGCAGTGAAAACTTGGGACTGATTTTCCATCCATGGTTGCAAAGAGTCCCCTATAGATCTGTGGCTTATTGATGGATCCCCAGGCATGAGTGATACCTACATAGAGCTGCCCGGATGCCCTGTCCCAAAACGTCTACAACAGAATCCCTTCCTTCCCATTTACAATGCAGTAATCTTCTGTCCTTTGTTCACAACGGCACGTACCATAATCATTTGCAGAAGATTCCCATGGTGACACCATTCCTGGAAATGGATGTGAAGATGATGTTTGTAGATCTCTTTAAAATTAATGGGTAGAAACCATGGAGGTAAACCTGACACCTGTGATCACACAGCTCTCCGCAACCCATCCAAAACCAGAGGAACGAAAACGTAGCTAACACATGGAGACCAGCAAGATCTTACCCACAGATGTACTTCTGTCTTTGGCTGCAGTAAAAAAGCTCACGTTGAGGTCGGTAATATTCATAAGTAATTAAAAAAACAAAACCCCAAACATCTTCTCACCCACTGTCTCAGATCCACACCAGCACTGCTCCGAGGTCCCTTCAGGATCAATAGAGATGTGCTGTGGACTCAGTGAACTTTGAATAGGGCTCACAATCCATGAGAGATTAGCCCCAAACCTGACCAGGTAGTACTGAAATTAGTCAAATGATGCACAGTGGAAAATGGTCACGTTGACAGCTTATGCCTTGAATGAGGCAAGAAGTGCCTTAAGACTTCCCGTTTCTTAATGAGCAGCTTCCAGATCTTTGGGTCAAGGATCCAACTCTCACCTCTGAGACTTGCTTGAGGTACCTCTCTGTCCTGGCAGACAGAAGTGTTTCTGTCCTGGGTGGTGCTGTAAAATAACTTTGGACCACTCACTGAAGCCCCAGGCGTCACCAAGCGTCCCATGGATCTTAACATGGGATCCAGTCACCCTAATATCCCATGGATGACTGTACTATAATATGTGCAGTAATGATGGAGATGGCTTCCACAGGCATAAAGAACTTGAGCTCCTTCTCATAAAATCACACAGAAAGGAAAAGTAGGGCATCTGGGAGGCAAACCCCCCCTGTTTCCTACAACTCCCTAGTTGTTCTTTCTGTATGGCAGCAAGAAAGCTGCTGTATGCAACAGGGGTCTGCTGAAATGAGGGCATTCCTTCCGCACATGCATATTCAAAGATTAAAGAGAAAGCTTTGAAACATTTTCAGAAAAGGGGTCAATTATGTAGATTTTACATGGCTTGTTATTAAGGCCAAAACTCACATCGTTTTCACAAGGGCTGGAGGATACCAAGGCAAGGACGTAAAGGCCCGAGTCCAAATTTGCCAGGAAGAAGGGAGGGACAATCAAAACATTGTTAATTATATCCTCTCGAGAAAGGACTCGTGGCACTAGGAATTCATCCCAAGAGGGTAACTTCAGGGCTACAAGTTGTAATATATATTATTGCTGGTCTAAGCAGGAGCAGGGAGAACTCTGACGTCAGTAGCTTTTTGCAGGGGACTTTATTTATCACTTAAATGGCCTAGTCTGGGGAATATGATATCCTTCCCCCAACCTATCTGAAGTCTTCAGCACTGATACAATGAGTTGAAAGAAATTCCTTGGACTTTGCAAACTCTTTGACAAAATTTCATACAAAAGCTGTTAAGGAAACCAGAAACGTTTGGTGAAAGGTAAAGTGTTGTGTCATTGATTAAAAATCTGGCCATGACAAAAAAAAAACCACAACAGAGCAGGAATGACTATTTAGTTATTACAATGCCAAATGCCTACCAAAAGGCTACCAGAGGGAAGATAGAAGCCATCGTTTAATGCATAAATAAAAGACTTCATTTAGAAAAAAATAAGTCTATTGTATTTCGTTGCTATCCAACTAAAACTCCAGAAATACTGCTTTTCTCAGTTAGTATTTTACACATTCATGGATTATTAGAAGGTTACTGAAAACAGGTCTCTTGAAGGAAAGCAAAAGGCAGGTTTTGTAATTCCTTGTTCAGGTTTGATGTATTTCTTGAGTCGGGAAAGGGAGGCTGGGTCTTGATGTTGGAAATTCCTTCTCTGTTCGTAGTTTCCACAGTGAAGAAAAGAGAATGGGTGAGAATGATCAACATTTTATACCTGGACCAAAAATTCACTGTAGGTGAAGTGTTATATCTAGAGGACAATCAAAATTTAGAGTCCAAATAGAGGAGCTTGCTGTTCCACAGCTGATCAGAAAAAAAGATTGCATAGAATCATTTTACAATGCAAAAGTAAATTTCAACTAAAGATTTAAAGATCATGAAGTACCACTTCCTATGAGAAAATACCCAGTTCTCTTAAAAAGCTACAAATTTTGGGCTCAAATACCGTTTTCCAGAGAAAATGGTGGTATCTTATTATGTACACAGCTTATATCAGAGGGAAAAACATTTTCTCATCAGCTTTGTGGATCCTATTATTCCTGACTTCTTTGCATGAATTAGCCAGGAGTACTGAAATGATAGGGTAGTGCTATACCACTTTTCTTCTAGGGATGTCAAAACATTTCACAAAGGCACTGATGTCTCGGTAGAATAGGAAGACTGAGGAGAATGAAAGCTGAAGTAGGTACCTAAAGCCCATGTGAGGATCCCTGGAAGAGAACCTGCATGTCCTAACTCCCCACGCAAGTGCCCTTTCCAGTAAATTGTGGGGTATTTTATTATCAAATGAAAATCTCTGAGCTAGTCTCTCAGAGTTGGCAAGAAGAGGAAATGAATAGTCACTATTAGGAAGCTAACTCTGACTTTTTGTAAAGAAGAAGAATATAGGACTACCCATTTATCTCCAAATTGAATCGAAGACTGTACAACTCTGCGTGAGCATTGTTATTTTCCTTTATCAGCAAGGCATTGTTTTGTTGCATGAAATCTGTATGTTCAATAGATTTGATTTTCCAAGCAGCTGGGTTATCTTGCGCTGTGAAGGCTCTCTCGTAATCTCAATTGCTGTGCTTCTCTCAGCGCCGTTCCCAGCTGCTCAGAAATGAGCACGGCCCTTTCATCTGTCTTTTCGTGCTCTTATTAAGGGTGACAGTTTCAACAATACCCGTATGTAGAAAAATATGCAGGTTTTAATTTGGTTTTTAAAAATGTGATTGTCAAAAAAAAAATATAGGCAGAAAGATGTTGCTTTTAAGTAATAAAAGTCCTGCCATAATCATACGCCAATGATGTATTTCCATAGGAAGATGGGTTGGGTTTTTTTCCAGTTTGCTCTAACACATAATTGCAGCCAAACCTTATTTATCTACAGGAGACAGAGGACTAGAAAAGAGCTGAAATATGCAGAGTTGGGCCATAGGTGCTTTTCAGGTGGTGGTGACACACGGTTAGGATTAATGTATGTATCAGATCATTTGGTTTCTGGTGTCTTTTGAGAGAATAGGCTGTTAATTGTCTACTTTTCTTCTGTCCTGGTAAGTTTTTTACTGTAAAGAAACCCTTCCCTGTCATGAGGAGGCCATGATTTTAGAGAGCACCTATTGGCATGACAAGTACCAACAAGCAGGAGAGAAAGGGGGAGCGAAACTCCTTGGGATGACGGGACGTTTCAGTGGAACACTCTGCTCTGAAACTAAACCATGTTCAACGTTACAAGGAAATACTTAGAAAATCAGCTAGCTGGAAATGCCTGCAAATTAATGTCAGCCTCACAGCTATCCTGGAGCCTGAGCACCTGCAATGGGAGCAACAGACATCTCTGGCTGCTTTCAGCAATCGACGCTTTGTCATTTCTTTTCAGGTTTGCTGTCTTTCAGTGCAAGGAAGCGTTTCACAGCCTGGCCGCTGTGAAGGCAGGACCGACAGTTTCACTGTATAGAGAGGGCCAAGAGTGATAAAACATGGGATATGGTAAAGTGGTTTTTCTGGAGAAGAGAGCAGAGGGAAAAGGGTTATGCCGAGAAGGAGGAAGTGATGTGTTTACGAGGGAGGATTAGCTCTGCAAAGGTACCCACATTCGCATTTCCTACCAACAGTGAACAGCAGGCAAACTAAGCTTCCTTTTGCAACGTTGCCTGGGCTGCAGTGTTGTCAATACTTGAAGTTAACAGGATGCACTAAAACCAGGATGGGTGAGAAGTCTTCACACATCCAACTCATCCAGCCCTGCTGTAGGAGGCCAGAAGGTCCTTGGCCCACTGCTCTAAGTCCAGCCAATCCCAGGCAGAGCTCCGATAAACCCAGCATAACTCTGTCAGGAAAATGAGAGGATGGTCTCTTCTCTGGACCGCAATCCCTCTCCTGTCTTACTAACAAAATGGCTTTGACAAGGAAATTGAGATATTTATGCAGAAGGAATGCACTTCTGCTCTGGAAATGTCATCATCAGATTTAAGCTAATGTCATTTAGATAAAAGAGAGCTATTCACATCAGCTGGAAATGTTACCAACAAACTAAGATAGACAGGTAGATATAAAGTCGGCCCGCAGACTGTTCACTTTGGAGTATTTTCCTATTTTCCTGTTGCAGCTATGTTTATGAGATGTGCACTGAGTACAGAATCACTGTGGACTCTTTCAACATCTAACC